>ML107111.1:0-42765 GCA_003697995.1 Taxidea taxus jeffersonii | reverse complement strand
AGGCAGAGGGAGAAGTGGCTCCCTGCCGAGCAAGGAGCCCAATGTGGGACTCGATCCCAGGATGCTTGACCTGAGCTGAAGGCAGCCGCTCAACCAACTGAGCCACCCAGGCGTCCCTAGCTATTAATTTTAAAATTATTGACTTTAAAATACATTGTTTTCATTATTAAACAATCCCAAGCACAGAGCAGAGTTATCAGTAGAGAATAAAGAACTTTCTGGAATATTTGAGAGTAAGTGGCCAACCTGATGCCTCATCACTATAGAACACTTAAGTTTCTTTGCCTCCAGACCAGGAGCCAAGCACGTGCTGCTATGTAACTACATCTTCAGAATCCGTTCATATTTCCATGGATTTATCCCAGCCATGTCCTTTGAAGCCAATGAGTCAAGTTCAGAATCACGCATTGCTTTTAGTTGTCAGGTCCTTCTGGTCTCCTTCCACATAGAACAAATTTCTTCATGTGTCCTCGACCCTTTCGAAGATTTTATTTATTTTGTAGAATGTCCCTCAATATGATTTTTTCCTGCTGTTTTCTGAATATTATTATTACTTCTGAGTATGAGCCATATTCCTTGGATGAGCCATTACACCCTTGACTCTTTCTCTTGCCTTCCCCCGCCCCAAGTTCAACCAGTGCTAAGTTGTAAGATTTTACACCTGAAAATAATAGTTAACCTTTATCAGGAGCTTACTGTACCACTCATTGTTCTAAGCATTTTATGTATTAATTTAAAATAATTTTAAAAGTCAGGCACTGTTGCCCCCATTTTACAGATGGGGAAGCAGAGGTACAGAGAATTAACTCAACTGCCATAGCCGCCTGGCTAGAAGGTAGCAAGTCAAGGACTTGAAGCCTGGACTCTGGCTCTCAGAGGCATTTCCTCTTCTCTTCCCTGTTAGCCAGGCTGGCCTGTAGAGTGAGCAGGTCCTCAAGAGTCATTCCACCTCTGCGAGGGGGAGTGGGTGAGGCTCTGGAGTCCAGCAGACCTGCTAGCAGGATGATTTGCCTGAAAAGCATTGACCCTTCCCAGCTCCAGAGCATTCAGTGACTTTCCAGTCCCCACAGGATAAGATCCAACTCCTCAGAGGGGCATTTCAACCTTCCAGAATCTAGTTTAACCTCTCCAATCCTTCTTTTTGTGTGTCTGTCTTATCCTTGCCCAACACTGTCATGTCCAGCTATGCCCTGTCCTTGCAACAAGATGTAACTTTCCCAAGCCACCACGCTTTTGCTCTCTCAGATCCTCAGCCTCCCAGATTCCTTCCTCCTCTAACTATTGAGATCCTCATCATCTCTTTGGCCTCCATCAAACGCTTGCGCCCTCCACCAGGAAGTCTCCCTCTGTGAGAGTGAGTGGTTTCGACGGCACGTCGGAGCCCTCAGCCTGTCTGCCACTTGGCCTCCAGGTCCCTCACTAGTATCGCACCTTGCACACAGTAGGTGTTTCATAAGTGCCTGATGAACTGAAGTTTTCCCTGTTAGACGGAATTCTGAACATTAAAATGAAAACACGGCAGGGACGTTAACATGGTAGTGAGGATTTATGACTTACTCCACTGTTTCTCTGGTTCGCCTCTCTTCGTATTCAAAACCCCTTTCTCAGGACAGTTAGCAGCTCCCCTCCAGAGGGAAACTTAGCTGTTGTTCCTTATTAGTAGGAGGGCCTTGCCTTCTCTCTCCTTTGCCTTGACAAAAAATGAGGGAAAGGTGCCTTTGTCTACACAGCTGCTGTCCGCTAAGTGGGGAGGGCTCAGTCACCTCACAGGGTTGTCACGGATGGGCTAGAGATAACAGGACACGGCAATTACAGAGGCTCCCAAGAAGGACACAGACCACTCAGGAGGAGCAGCCGGTCCCCAACCAATGTCACACTTGCCCTGAGCACTAGGACTCATCTCCCACAATAATAGAAATGGAGGGACAGTATGGGAACGAGAGGAGGCCACTCAGGCAAGAAGTGCTACCAGATAAGAGTAAGGGCAAGGGTGGGCTGAGCCTCTGCAGAAGCCTCCAGGGCTTCTGTGGCCAGATTTACCTAGACACCTTTTCTTGGGATGGCTGGAAGCCAGTCATGTGGAAAAGGTATTTTCAGACTCGGCTTACAAGGCAAAAATGCCTCGTTCCAATGACTTTCTTCTTTCAGCACCCCACTAATGCGACTATTACAGTTTTTGTTCCTCTGAAATGTTATTTAATAAATTTCGACACAGAGGCAATTACGAATCTTCAGCTCAAATTAACAACAGCTGTGTGTTCCACGGCAGCCCCTGCCCCAGTTAGGAACCTTTTGTGGTGCAACAGCTGCAAATTCTCAGCATTCTTTGGCCAAATGGTGCAGGCACAGTGGAATTTTAAGTAATCTACACAATGCCTTGATTCTTCCCATGGCTCCAAACTGGAGAACAAAGTGATTTTTATCACTGCGGTGAAGGCACAAAAACTGCAAGTAGAAATATGGATTTTTCATATAATGTCACTTGCATGTCTTTGAGGCCTTACAAATTTTTATTGTTTTATTATTTTTTTATATTTTAAAGATTTTATTTATTTATTTGACAGACAGATCACAAGAAGGTGGAGAGCAGGCAGAGAGAGAGGGGGAAGCAGGCTCCTCATGGAGCAGAGAGCCCGATGCGGGGCTCCATCTCAGGACCCTGAGATCATGACCTGAGCCGAAGGCAGAGGCTTAACCCACTGAGCCACCCAGGCAACCCCCTTACGACTTTTTAAATAAAAAGCAATGGGGCCTTGATATCCCCCCAGCATAATTAGTTATAACGGAAAAAAATCTTCTGAGGTGCCACGTATCAAAACAAGTGGGCTGTGCTCTCTGGTGACAAGATGACAGATAACAGATGAGGGGCCATCACACTTCCTGTCATCTCACTGACTTCTGGTGGATCATTACTCAAGGCTTCACGCCCTGAGCGACTCTAGACGCAATACTGCCCGGTGTCATTCACACAGTGTCTGCGATATGAGATCCTGTTTTGAAGGGGTCGTCAACACATCAAAAGAAAAAAGAAAAAGTTGAGAAACTTTTCTTCTCAACCTCCAATATAATTTCTATTTTTTTTCCATGGAAAGACTGACGTGCTCTATGGTGCAACCAGAAGTACTAGGAACTCTCATGTCAGAGCTCAGTAGGTATCTTCCTCCACCCCGGGCCCCCGCAGGTTCCACCAGCGCTACACAGGACGAGGCCTACAGAAGAAGGAGAGCTGTCAACCCAGGGGTCCCCATTCTTTGAGGTGGAGCTGAAATGAAGCTGCTTTCTTCAAGCTGGGCCCCCTTCCGCAATGTGCTCTTTATTTCGAGGAGCCCTCCCCTCCCAGGCAGCTCCTGGATCCATCAGTCAAGCCCCTCTTAGAAGCCGACTCCTGGCCTCACTGGCTGGCCCCGCACGAGAACGCCTGCCACCAAAGCAGCTCTCGCATGTTGCTCGGCGCCAGGGTGGGATGGCAAACGTTGGGGGGTGGGGTAGCATGTTCTGGGCTCAGAGAGAAAAGACCAAACAAATCATGTCAGGTGAAGAATTAGCTGAACCCCAAATTCAAACAAATGCAAGTATGCAAGTTTCTATTCCACTTTTATGTTTAAATAGTTCAAATAGGAATGGCATAAAGCAGGTTACAATGTCCTGAATCCAGCATCACAGCAACGATCTAGGCCTAGGAGCCAGGTGGGTAAACACTGGGAGGGACTCCTCGCCCCAGCAGGAATCCCTCCTTCTATCTGTCTACCAACTACTTCAGGTCTGTCTTCCATATTGGACTCGATGGTTCACAAGCACAGGCTGTGGGTATGCTTTGCTCACCTGGGTGCCCAAACAGTGTCTGAAGAGACACCTCATAAACGTGGCTGAAAGAGTGAATTATTTTTATTTTATTTTATTGTTTTAATTCCAGGATAGTTAACACACAGTGTTCTGTTAGTTTCAGGTGTACACTATAGTGACTCAACACTTCCACACATCACCCAGTGCTCGTCACAACAAGTGCACTGCTTGGTCCCCATGACCTATTTCACCCATCTTCTCCAATAATAAATTATTTGATGATGAAAGGATCCTCTCCTTCTTCCTGCTCCAAAACCTTGCTCCTCTTTCTTGTCCACATTAAACGTACTCCTCTCAGTTGACACCATCTTATCTCTTTTCAGTGTACCAAGAGGCTGGTTTCTTTCCAATCCAAAGGAAAATATTTCTACCATTGTTTGCATTCTCTAGTTATTTTCATTTTCTTTCCTATTTTTTTTTTCAGTATCCTAAAACTGCCTGTTTAGCCTCCCTCTCTTTCATTGACTCCCAGTCCTCCTGCAAGCCACATCCTGCTCTCATCACTCTCCGAAGTTGATCTCTTAGAGTTCAAGAGTGATTGTGTAATTGTCATACAATTTAATGACCTTCTTTTGGTCTTTACTGTTTTCGTCCCTTTAGTAGCATTAATACCATTGATAAACATCTTGGAATTTTCTCTTCCGCTGGCTTCCAGGAAAATGCCCACATTCTCTTCCTTCCTTTGCTAGGCTGAAGCTCGAAGAGAGTACAGATTGCTTTATTTTTGTTGGTATCCCCACAGAACCTGGCATGGTGTCACAGGCAATTGTTCTGTAAGGCCAGTGTCCAGGAGTCTTGTGGCCGCACAAAAGTGACAACTCTATTTCCTTCCATGTCAAAGGAATATTGGACCAAATGACTCAAGTTCTGGGTTTATATCTCATACCTGTATCTAGTTAGAGGACACTGATCAAGTCACATATTCTCTTTGAGTTTCAATCTCTTTAATTATAAATCAGGGAACAGCACTTTTATATTATGATACTATTTTAACACCTTTGAAGATGGATCGTCTTCACACTTATAGCTTGTGAAGGTATCAAATATCTTTTGCATAGCAAATCATCTTATTTTTACAAAGTCATCAGAGTTGTTTAAAAATCTATACGATTCCTACCTCTTGAAATACTTCTTTGTTCCTAAATGAAAATGTATTCCAAGGTTGGGTTTCGATTTTTGTGACTCAATGATGCCTTTCAGAGAAAAACTATTATTCCATCGGATCATGAACTGACTGTGCCCTAGGAATGATCCCCAACCACTGCAGGGCTATGAGTCACTTTCAACTTTCTGTATGTGGGTTGAGCTGTGTCACCATGCTGAGTTTCAGCAGGCTGTTGCTGAGAACTGACTCTGTCTGACCGGAAACAACTAAGAAAAATAGATCTTTATCCTCAAAGACAACATCTCTATGAGTTCTGAAATGCACTGCTGCTTCAGGTTATTTGGTGAATAGGATAAAATATGCCAGTGACAAGGTCAGCTGCAGGGTATATGGAAAAAATTCACATGTGACCATGAACTTCTTGATGGCAGGTGCTATGTCTTATGTATCAGTGTCTGGTGTATAGTGGGCACTCAGTAGTTGTTAGATCAGTGAGTGAATGAATAAATGGATGGTAAACAATCTGAGAGCTTCAGGGAGTGGGAGGTAGCCCTGTACATGACATTGGGAGTTAGCCGACTTTGGTCCTAGGTCATTCCTGCATTGAACTAGCTGAGTGATTGTGGGAGACCTTGGGAGATTTTGCCTCTTTGGATGCTGGCTTCCTTGTCTGTGAATTGAAGAGTCTGGATTAAATTAGTGTTTTTTTCTCTTCTCTTTCTCTCTCTCTCTCTGTGTTTAAATGTGTGTTTATGTTTATGTGTGTGTTTATTACTCTAAGTTTATGACTCTTAGAGTCATTTAATCCTTACAATAACTATTTGAAGTAAGTCCTGTTTGTTTGTTGTTAAAGATTTATTTATTTATCTATCAGAGAAAGAAAGCGAGCACAAGCAGGGGAGAGTGGCAGGCAGAGGGAGAAGCAGGCTCCCCGCTGAGTAGGGAGCCCAATGCAAGACTCAATTCCAGGACCCTGGGATCGTAACCTGAGCCGAAGGCAGACGCTTAACTGACTGAGCCACCCAGGCGTCCCGAAGTAAGTGCTATTTGTAACCCTATCGCACAGGTGAAAAATCTGTGTCCAAGGCCACACCTGTGCCTTGGTACCTAAGCTCTACAGCTTCTCACATGTACGGCCATTCTGGAAATGAGGTAGACCTGCACATGCTTCGGTCAAGCAGGACCCAGGCTTTCATGATGGCCCCATAGGGTTGCCAGCTGTCATCCAGTGAATTATTATATCAGACATGCTTCCAATACACCCCATCACTGTTTATCTAAAATTCAAATTTAACTAGCTGCCTTGTATTTGTATTTATTAAAACTAGTAACCCTATCAGCGACCCCCTCCCCCAGCAAACTAACCTGGAGACTTTAGGGACATGATTTTATCTCTGTTGTAACAACTCAAACAGTCAACGATTCTGCCATTCACAGAATCTATCATACACGCAGGAAGATGTGTGAAATGTCTCATTAAGACAAGATGCCAGAATTGGATTCCATGACTTTAGCTCTTGGGTAGAGACAAGACAAGGAAGGTTCAGGTCCTGGGTGAGAGGAAACGGCATGCACCAAGGCAGGGATTCCTAAACATTTCCACCGCATGATGCTGTGAACTACTATCCTAAATGCATTTCCATTCTAATCCCATCTCCATCCCAACCACATCCTCTCCATCCCATATCCATCCCCAAACCAAACCCAAATCCACCCCCTCCCCATCCCTATCCTAATCCCATCTCCATATTCCATCTCACCTTCATTCTACGCCATCTCCATCTCAGCCCCATCTCCGTCTTAACTCTATCTCTAAGCAGAGACAGAGGCAGGATTTCCAAATTGTAGTATAAATACTACTGAAAATCCCGTCTTTTTCTTCTTCACCCAGAGGTCTCCAGGGCCCGTTCCAGACCTGGCTCATCAAGTTCATAGACTAGAGCCTTCCAAAATTTGCTTCAGTCAGGCCCCCCGCCCTGCCCTTTTTTTTTGAGAGGGAGGGGTAGGGGTAGAGGTAGAGGGAGGGAATCTTAAGCAGGCTCGTCTGCCTGATCTCACTGCCCTGAGATCATGACCTGAGCTGAAATCAAGGGATGAACGTTTAACTGACTGAGCTACCCAGGCACCCTCAGTCAGGCTCTTCCTATTTAGGTCTCTAAATTCTGAGAATTTATTATTCTAGAGTATTCTGCCTCCTCCAAATTCATCTTAAAGTTATTAAGCCACCTTTTTTCCTGTTTTGTAGCCCACTTTACACTATGATCTTAGACATGCATTAAACAAATATAGTAGGCAGTTTACAAACTTAGCCCCTCTTTTCTATGTTTTCCTTCTCTTAAAGAAAATACTTTAGGGGTGCCTGGGTGGCTCAGTGGGTTAAAGTCTCTGTCTTCAGCTCAGGTCATGATCTCAGGGTCCTGAGATTGAGTGCCCCATCAGGCTCTCTGCTCAGCAGGGAGCCTGCTTCCCCCCCACCCCCGCCTGCCTCTCTACCTACTTGTGATCTCTGTTTGTCAATTAAATAAATAAAATCTTAAAAAAAAAAAAGGAGGAATGAAATTAAAAAAAAAAGAAAAAGAAAATGTTTTAGCAGTGCCTGGGTGGCTCAGCTGCCTGGGTGTCTGCCTTTGGCTCAGGTTGTGATCCCAGGGTCCTGGGATTGAGCCCAGCGTCAGACTCCCTGCTCGGCGGGAAGTCTGCTTCTCCCCCTCTCCCACTGCCTGCTGCTCACTCTGCTTGTGCTCTCTCTCTCTCTCTCTCTGTGAAATAAATAAATAAAATCCTTTAAAAAAAGAAAGAAAGAAAATAGTTTTTCTCTACTGTCAAAGAAATATATGCTCCTTATTGAAGATTTAAATAATTCAGAAAAGTAAAAAGAAAAATCTCCCGTAATCTTACTTCCCAAAGGTCACTGCCGGAAGTACATTTTGTTTTCTTTCTTTCCATCTTCCTTTCTTTCTTTCCTTCTGTCTCTCTTTCTTTCTTTCATTCAAGATTTCATATGTATTAGAGAGAGAGAGAGAGAGAGAGAGAGAGAGAGCACGAGCAGAAAGAGAAGCAGGCAGAGCCAGGAGGAAGAAGCAGACTCCCCATGAGCTGGCAGCCCGACATGGGGCTCGATTCTAGGCCTCTAGGATCGTGACCTGAGCCGAAAGCAGATGCTTCACCATCTGAGCCACCCAGGCGCCCCTGTTTTATTTCTTTGCAGCTTTTTTCCTACACATGGTCTTCTGGTTTGGTTTTAACTGGGAATCTGTCTGCACTGACATTTCTCCTCTTTGGGCTTCTGTATTCTCATCTGAAAATAAGTTTGTTGGACTAGATAAATTCCAAGGTCATTTCCAGAATTCTGTATTTTTGTCTTTGTCAGAGAATGTAGAGGATATTTGTACTTGCAGTCTATTTATGTGCTGTAAAAGGAAGTGAGGATATTCAAGACCGGTAGAGACATTTGTGGTGGATGTTAGTTGGATTACATCTGGGGTTTTGTGTTCAATTTTGGGCCACACCACGGAAATTGGAAGTCTTATATGCTATGATGGGAATATAAAATTGGTACAATCTTTCAGAAGGGCAATCTGGTATATAAGTCAAAAATCTTAAATTTTTTTAGTCAGTGGATTTATCGTAAGGGAAAAAAAATCACTGTTTTGTACATAGATATTCATTAAAGAATTTTTAATGAAAGCAAACATTTGGTGAAAAATGCATGACAATAAGAAGAAACTAAATAAATTACAGCAATTCAAAGAAATAGTGTGTGGTCACTAAAATAATGTATTGAACAGAGACAGATACAAACATACATACAGTATGATTCCATTTACATAAAGTTAGAAGTACGTATGGTATTCCTTGCAAGGGACAGTGAATAGGAGGGGGGCATGAGGAACCTCTGGATGTTGATCATGTTCAATATCTTGGTCTGCATGTTGGTAAGATGAATGTGACACTTAGGGAAAATTCATCAAGCTAAACACTCATGATTTGAGTGGTTTTCTGTTTTTCTGTTTCAGTTCAATTGTAACAAAGCCTCAAGACATGACATAGTATATTCAGGATCTTGGAAAGGTCCCTAAGATATTTTGTTAGGTATAAAAGGTAGGATATAAGGTTGCATAGTCTCATTTTGATGAAAAATGTGTATTTAAAAATATATACATAGAAAAAATGAAGAGTGCTATAAATCAAAATCTTAAGTATTCATCTCTAAGCTTTGGGATTTTGGGTTATTTGTTGTGATACATGTTTTCTAGGATAAAGATGTCTTTTTTTTTAAAGATTTTATTTATTGATTTGACAGACAGAGATCACAAGTAGGCAGAGAGGCAGGCAGAGAGAGGGGAGGAAGCAGGCTCCCTGCTGAGCAGAGATTCCCAATGTGGGGCTCCATCTCAGGACCCTGGGATCACGACCTGAGCCGAAGGCAGAGGCTTTAACCCACTGAGCCACCCAGGCGCCCCACTTTAAAGATTTTATTTATTTATTTATTAAAAAAATTTTTGTTTTAGAGATTTTATTTATTTATTTGACAGAGATAGATCACAAGTAGGCAGAGAGGCAGGCAGAGAGAGAGAGGAGGAAGCAGGCTCCCTGCTGAGCAGAGAGCCCGAGGTGGGGCTTGATCCCAGGACCCTGGGATCATGACCCGAGCCGAAGGCAGAAGCTTTAACCCACTGAGCCACCTAGGTGCCCCTTATTTATTTATTCTGAGAGAGAGTGAGCGAGAGAAAGAGAGAGAGAGAGCACAGGGCAGGGGAGGAGCAGAGGAATAGGGAGAAGTAGACTTCCTGCTGAGCAAGGAGCCTGACAAGGGGCTCGATTCTAGGATAGTGACCTAAGCTGAAGGCAGACGCTTAACCGATTGAGCCACCCAGTTGCCCCGGAGATGTATTATTTTTATAAAAAGAGAAGAAGTTTTTAAATTTAAAAAAAAATCTGGTAATCTGTTTTAGGAGAGATTTTGGCTACATGAGTCCAAAGAGAAATGAGGGAGTGGGAAATAATAAAAGTAGAGAAATTCCTGACGGGTAGTTTTTCCCTTAGCTGCTTCCTTATCTATTCACCAGCCCTGGACTCATCCTTGGTCAACATCACCTTATTTCTCAGTACCCAGGGCTTCTATGATTTGGTCCATCTTCTTGTTCCTGGGCCATGAAGGACATATTCCTACTACTGTAATTTGTCATTCCTACTACTGTAATTTGTCCCCTACTTAAAATCTCCCTTCTTGGAAGCCCCTCCCCTCAGTCCCCTCTCAAGCTTAGGGGATCCCATCCATTCTCTGAGGCTCCCCTTGGTTCTCAGCCTCCCCAGGAAGGGGCTCCCAATCATTGAGTCATTGTGCTTTCTTTGTCCTCCCATCCCTGCTAACATTCACTAAATAGTTCCTTTGTCAGTTAACTCTACACTGTCCTATATTAGGTCTAAAGTTTTCATAAACATCAACTCTTGCCTCATCAAATACTTTATTAGCTTCTTGAGGTATGGGAACATTAAAAAAATAAAAAAAATTCTCCTCCTTTTATTCTCCTATCTTCAAGGACAGTTTAATATTAAATCAACTCTAGTCTACATTCCCTTCTTTGAATGATGGTAATACTCAGAATCAGTACCGTCAAGGTCAATAATTCACTATTTGTTTTGTATTTTGCTTCCTGGCCTCTATGCCAGTTCATAGTGGTGGACTTGAACTTGATTATAATAGATAAGCCACACACTACTTTACTTGGCAAAATTTACCAAAGGCATGAATTTTTGAATTTTGTTTCTGTGGGAAGTGACCAGGAAGACTTTATAAACACTCCATATTGATCTTCCAGGACCCATCCAGAGGAAGAGTCTCTTAGTTATGGTTGGTTCTTAAAAATGGCCAAGCCATGGGGTACCTGGGTGGCTCAGTTGGTTAAGTGTCTACCTTTGGCTTAGGTCATGATCCCAGGGTCCTGGGATTGAGCCCCACTCTGGGCTCCTTGCTCATCAAGGGGCCTGCTTCTCCCTCTCCCTCTGCCTGCCACTCCCCCTGCTTGTGCTATCTCTTTTTCATTCTGTCAGATACATAAATAAATAAATAAAATCTTTAAAAAAATTGGCCAACCCCTGTAGTTTTGTAGTCATTATGTCTCAAAAGGTTATTGGTAGAAGACAAGTTAAAATATTTACTCTGACAATGAAGTCTTTATAGCTTCCATTCCATTTTAATCCATTCATTAATTCTTTCTAAAGATATGTATTGGATGCCTACTAAGTGCCAGGTATCCTGATGGTTGCTGCAGAAAGAAGGGGAAAAAAGAAAAAGAGAAGGCATGCTCTTTGTCTTCTAGGAGATTTAGTAAAAACCATTCTCCAATCAACGGCCACCATTGCCTTCCAGCAAGCAGTCAGTGGAAGAAGGAGTCTCCAGGAGTAGATTCTAGGAGACTGGCGGTTGGCTTCAGCCAGTTTTCTCACTGCTTAACATTCTCTCCCTTTCTCAACAAATATTGCAATGAGGGACCATCTCAGAGCCTGCCTCAACAGCTCCACCCAGACCAAGTTGAGGATTTCCAAGAAAAATAAGACTGCTCTGCTTGCTGCTCTGTCCATGCCAGCTTCCCACATGTTTACTATAGGAGTTGGTCCATGCAGGAAAATACACAATTGGACCAAACAAGTTCCTTCCACTTTAAACTGGAGTCATTTGGCTGGTGTGGATGGGCGGGTACGTGGCACTGACACGGTGATCCACTTTCTGGTGGAAGCCATTCCTCAAAGCATAGTAGCTGTGAGGAACACTGCCTTCAGAGTCAGTGCCCCAGACAATATGAAAAAATAAATCAACTGGGTTACAGGACTATGTCCTATTAACACAAAATAACTGCACTCAGTTGCAAGAGGAGAAAGTCCTTCATGGCCTTGACTACCTGATGGTTGGTTGAAATATGGTTGATTTACAACTAAAAAAAATGCTCTGACTTTTAGTTCTAGAGTCTAGAAAAAACAAGAGGGAAATACTTTGGGATGTTACTTTTGGGAAGGACGAAACAGTTACCCTCACCTTAATCTCTGGTTTGTTCTTCTGCTTTATTCCTCAAGGCTAAAAATGGTCTCCTTCAGTAACATCTGTGTTGTGTTGTGAACAACTGCAGTAATGTGTCCACAAGAGGAAGCGCTGTCAAAGGGCAGGTGTAAGCCCAGGGTCTAAGAGGTACTTTCTCACTTCCACTTCCCTGATCCCAGCCAACCCCAGATGCTCCAGGTAAAACACCACTTAACAGGTCAGTGCCTTAGGGAGTGCTTACTTTTAACAGATGACACTAGAAACAGATGAACTTACATTCTGTTTGATCTTGCCCACATGGAGACTCTCTCCTCTGTGGCCTTCTAGGATGCCATTTGCTCTTGATATTCTGCTCCCCTCTCTGTCTTCTCCTCCCTGGGCTCTGGCATGGGTGTTTCCTCAACTTCAGGTCCCAGCATCCCTGCAGCCTCACCGTCCCTAATCAACTTGGGGTGGTCCCTCGCACATGTGTGGTTTCATTGCCATTGTATCCTGGTGAATTCCACATCTGTGACTACAGCCAGGACTTGTTATTTTGGGTACTAGATTAAAAAAAAAAAAACCCTCTGTCTAATGGACCTGTTAGCATAAGCATCTCAATCTTTTAAAGATATTTATTTATTGGAGATAGAGAGAGAGGGAGGGAGGGAGATAGCATGAGAGGGGGAAGGGTCAGAGGGAGAAGCAGACTCCCTGCTTCTCGATCCCCAGGACTCGATCCCCAGACTCCAGGATCATGACCTGAGCCGAAGGCAGACACTTAACCAACTTAGCCACCCAGGTGCCCAGCATCTCAATTTTAAAATGTTTAAAACTAAACTCTTCATCTCTCTCTCTCAAAACTCCTTTCTTCTCCACATGCCTTATCTCCTTGAACGACATCTCTGTTTATCTGGTCATCTAAACTAGCCACTTCTGAGTCATGCTTAGTCCTCTCATTCACCAGAACACAATGGATCTTTATGTCCTATGGATTCTACTTCCCGAAATCTTTTGGATTGGTTTCCTCTCTTCAACTTCCACAGCCTCCTTGCTCCTTCCCTGCAGGAACCCCTCATCTGACCTCGTGGCTGGCCCCCGCTGCTGTAGAACAGGCTCCCTCTCACTGCTTCCAGAATGCGCTTTCTGAAATCCAGATCTGGTGACTTGTGAAGGAGTGAAAGCCTTGGCAGCTCCCTGTGGCTACAGGCTAAAGTCTGTATTTGTTAGCCCGGTGTTCTCAGCCTTCCCTGCCCTGGACCCTGCGTCTCTCTCCAGCTCCACCTCTCACCACTTCCCACCCCCTCACCACTGAGGCTCTCGTGCACGTGTTCCCTCTCCTTGCCATGGACTCACGCCAACTTTCTTCCCACTCAGCCCTTGGCCAATTCCTTTTCTTTCTCAGAACTCAGCTGACTTCCCTCTCTATACCCACAACTCGCTTCAGTCTTTCTCCCGTCCGTTGTGCCGCTGCCATGACACGTGCCGAGTTGTGTGGGTTGTTGGCTCCCTCCCTACTATATGAGTCCCTTGAGATCTCTCATCTTTGTATGATTAAGTCTGTCACTTAGTTGTTATATGGCAGAAACTCAATAAATGTATCAAATGAATTAATGAAGTCACCCAAAGGAATATGCAGTTAATGGAAGAATTTAATATAGCAGTGAGAAAATATTTTTATCATTAGAGAGTTACACAGCCCATGTAAAATCTGTATATCCCCTGACCGAGGCTATTTTTTTCCACCACCTCTAAACTAAGCCATTGTTTGAAATCAGTATGTGGTCAAGGTGCTCTATTTGACCCACAAAGAAAATCTCAGAAGCACCAGGTTCCTTCAGATGTACCCAGAACCACAGTCTCAAACACTTGCTCATTGTTGCCCTTGGCTCTTTGAAGTACTTTTGGTAATGCTCACAGAAAAGATACCCATGATATGCCTTCTCAGTAAAAAGATGCAGTGTGTATTCCAAAATCAATGTGTTTGGGGTGGGAGGCGGTATTCAGAACAGTTCAGATACTTTTATGGCTTCAAATTTTTCTCTGTTTTGAAGTTATTATGTAATGGCAAATAATTGGCAGAACATGGCTGAAGCACTCAGAGGTCTGTCTCACTGATATTCGTTTGATGTCTTATTATTTTGTCTTTGCTTTCAGACATCAATAGTTAGCTATATAGGAACAAAGTCAAGTAGAAAATTGGGACATTTATTCACATAATTATAGCAAACTCCTCCCCCACCCACTCTACTCCCATAAGCTCTCCTTACTACATATCTATAATAGTGTTAGAGCATGGGCATTGAAGTCTGGGAACGTGGGGTATGAGTTCCAGCTCTGTCACTTATTAAACAGTGTCGCTTTGGGAAATTTCCCTAACCTTCTGAGTCTCTACTTCTTCATCTGTAAAATGGGAAAGAACATGAGTACTGATGACTGGTGTGAGAAATAAATATGAGAGTATGTAAAAAGGCAGCACAGTATCTAGAATGTAGTAAGTCACCAGTATATGTTAGTTTTAATATTATTATTAGGTAATTAAAATAAATATTTAGAAGGTAGAAGATGAGGACTTGGAATTATTCAATTGCTTTCACACTTTACTTCCTTGGGGCGATGTCTCTGTTGCACATGCTTCCAATTAAGAGAACAGTTAGCAATGTGCTAATTCATTGGTGGCTCAAATTTGGGGTGGACAGAAAACAAATATTATTTTGCTATTTATTTTAATTTTATTATTATTATTTTTTTTAAAGACTATATTCATTTACTTGATAGAGAGAGACACAGCAAGAGAGGGAACTTAAGCAGGGGGAGTGAGAGAGGGAGAAGCAGGGTTCCTGCCAAGCAGGGAGCCTGATGTAGGGCTCTCTCCCAGGACCCTGGGACCATGACCTGAGCCAAAGGCAGACGCTTAATGCCTGAGCCACCCAGGCACCCCTATTTTGCCATTTTAAAAGAAATTCAGAGAGGCTAAGGGATTGGCCCAAGGGCACACAGAGATTAGATATAAACATAAGATTTGGGGTGTTCTCTCACATCCAGTGCTGGGTCCTTCTAGAGTCTGTGGCATTGATCATTCTTAGTGGGTCTCAGAATAATTGAAAGAAGCTTTCAGGGAGTCAGACCTGGAGATGTGGCCTTGAATGAGTGAACAGGTTGAGTAACTAACTCTTCACCAGGTGATTCTGTTGGTAAGTTAATGGTGCTTCTGAAAAGATTTCAAGAAATGGGTAGGGGGACAATGAGTATGATGGTGTGAATTCCCCAAACCCTTCACTTGGTAAAAGTCATTCACCTGTGTGCTTTTCTTTTTAGCAATAATTTGCCCTTCTGGATGACTCAATTGACTCAGCAACATTCTTTTCTTGAAGAAATAATTTTAAAAATATGGAAAAAACCCCTGTACTTCTGCCATGTCATGCAGTGTTCCAAGGACTGTTTCGTGTCGTATTGAATGAACCTCATAGTTCTCTAAGCATAGTAAGCCCTGGGTAAAGGTTTATTAATTTGGTCTGATTACATAAGAAAGTGTTTTGTTCTATTCAACATTACTTAGAGCCTTTTTGTAGGAAAAACGTTTGTGTAATTAAGTAGGTTGGCTGTCAGTACACAAGGCCTGCATTTCTCCAACATTAGAAAGCCATCTCATTGGTTTGTAAATGCATTTGAGGCTCTCTTGGAAAGGGCCCAATGTCCCTCTTCCTTTACTCTCCCATCCTGAAGGGCTGGAGTTTGAAAATACAGATGTCAGGCTAGAAGAGTGCCAAAAGGGCCCTTAATAACTGTGTGCCTTCATGGAGAAAGGGCTGTGGCAATCATGTGTCTATGTCCGGGACAGAGATGATGTTCAGTTAGGGCAGACCACAGGTTTGACAGTCAGATGGAAACATAGTACTTTCTGTGAACCCAGTCTAGCTGATGGGCTACCTGTTTTCATTTTATAGTAGAAACTCAATGAAGTCTAGCCTGAGTTTTCATAGTCTCATCCAATAATTTCTGATAACCATGATAGTCCATTTTTAGCTATGATTGAATGCTGGTGTCCCCTTCAAACCCATATGTTAAATCCTAAAGCCCAATGTGATGGTAGCTGGATTGGGGCTTTGGAAGGTGATCAAGGCAGGAGGGTGGAGTGCCCTATGAATAGGATTAGTGTCTTTTATTATTTATTTATTTATTTAAAGATTTATTTATTTACTTGACAGACAGAGATCACAAGTAGGTAGAGAGGCAGGCAGAGAGTGGAGGAAGCAGGCTCCCCACCGAGCAGAGAGCCTGATGTGGGGCTCGATCCCAGGACCCTGAGATCACGACTGGAGCCGAAGGCAGAGGCTTTAACCCACTGAGCCACCCAGGATTAGTGTCTTTTAGAAAGAGGCCTTGGAGAGCTCCCTCTACTCCCTCCACCATGTGAGGTTATGGGGAAAAGAAGCTGTCTATGAATCAGGATGTAGGCCTTCACCAGACATCAACTCTGTCAGTGTCTTGATCTTAGATTTCCCAGCCTCCAGAGCTGTGAGAAATGATTTTCTGTTGTTTACAAGCCACTCAGGCTACGGTAGTTTGTTACAGCGGCCCGATGGGACTAATTCAAGTTCAAAGGTCAGTCTCCATGTCAGGGCTGTTCTCTCACCCTTCCTCCAGTCCTGGTTCTTCCAGTGCTATTGATCCCTGAGATCTGTTCCATCCACCTGCAGCTACCCCTGCTTTGGAGTCTCCTGTGGGTTCTCCTGAAGCATTCCTCTTTGCCCACCTTTCAGGCATCCCTCACACCACTGGGTACACAGAAACATTCAGAACTTTTCCAGGCCCACAGCAGCCCAGGGAAAGGGGCTTTCAGTAGATTCACCGCTTTACCCCTGACCCCTTGCTCACTTTGTGAGGTTGTTTTCGAAGGACAAGTGAAAAGAAGGCACAAGGGACTACTTTATCCTCCAAGATTTCCCAAATGCCAAGTATAGGGTTTCATACACCTGCTTAACAAACCCCATACCTTAATTAATCATAATTGGTTCTCAAAGTGTGGTCACATATGCTGGGGGTAGGGTGGGATGCTCTATTTTTTCTTTCAAATTTAATTCCAGTATAGTTACCTTACAATGTTATATTAGTTTCAGGTGTGCAATATAGTGATCGAACACTTCCATACAACATCCCGTGCTCATCACACAAGTGCCCTCTTGAATCTCCCATCACCTGTTTCACTCATCTCCCAACCACCTCCCCTCTGTGAACCATCAGTTTGTTCTCTATGGTTAAAAGTCTGTTTCTTGGCTTGCTTCTCTCTTTTTCCCCCTATGATTCTTTTGTTTCTATAATCCCACATTAGAGTGAAATCATATGGCATTTGTCTTTCTCTGACTGACTTATTTTGCTTAGCATAATTCTCACTAGCTCCACCCATGTCATGGCAAGTGGCAAGATTTCACTCTTTTTTATGGCTGAGTAATACTCTGTGGTGTGTGTGTGTGTGTATACCACATCTTTATCCATTCATCTATCGACAGACACTTGGGCTGCTTCCATAATCTGGCTACTGTACATACAGCTGCAATAACCACAGGGGTGCACATATCCCTTTGAATTAGTGTTTTTGTATTTTTTTAAAAGTTTTTATTTATTTATTTGACAGAGAGATCACAAGTAAGCAGAGAGTCAGGCAGAGAGGGAGGAGGAAGCAGGCTCCCTGCCGAGCAAAGAGCCCGAGGTGGGGCTCGATCCCAGGACCCTGAGATCATGACCCGAGCTGAAGGCAGAGGCTTTAACCCACTGAGCCACCCAGGCGCCCCAGTGTTTTTGTATTTTTTTTTAAATTATTATTTATTTGAGAGAGAGAGAGGGAAAGTGGGGGGAGGGGTGGTGGAAGAGGGAGAGAGAGAGTCTCAAGCAGCCCCAAAGTGGGGCTCAGTCTCATGACCCCGAGATCATGACCTGAGCTGAAACCAAGAGTGGAATGAATAACTCAACGGTGCCACCCAGGTGCCCTGTGTTTTTGAGGCGGTCCCCTATTTTCATTACAACACTTAGAGGCTATTGCCTTTCACTAATAGTATAGAAGCAATTGTTATAAAACCACAGGGTGAATCAAGACAGCTGTGTCCCACCACCAGGTTCACCTGGTGGTGGGTATTGTGGAGGGCACGTATTGCATGGAGCACTGGGTGTGGTGCATAAACAATGAATTCTGGTACACTGAAAAGAAATAATAATAATAAAAAAAAGACAGCTGGGTCGCCTGCCTGCTTGTGATCTCTGTCTGTCAAATAAATAAATACAATCTTAAAAAAAAGACAGCGGTGTCCAATTGTACTAGATGTATTAATCACCGTGAACTCTCAGTAGAACAAAAAGAAAATGCCAATGTTAAGAATGGCCTTAATGAAGCAGTATAAAAGATTAATTTTATTCAATTTCAGCCCTTAAGTATAAGTCATTTTAATATCTCGTGTGAAGTATGCACAAAGCACTTTAGCACATCTAGGTTAATGGTTTTCTTGAGGAAAAACACTATGTGATTGTTTGAGTTGCTTAACTAGTTGCTTTTCCTAGCTGAACACCATTTTTACCTTCTCACAGATGGACTAACAGAGAAACTATGGATTTTGAGTATCTAGCATGGACTTGAGTAGGAGTATGGACTTGAGTATCTAGCAGACATTTTCTTGAAAAGAAATAAAGTAAGTCCATCGCTTCAAGGACAATAATTGGCAGCATCTGTTGCCAATGATAAAATCCAAGCTTTCAAGCCCCAGATCCGTCACTTATCAGCAAGTTATTCATTTGCTTATTTTTATTTATTTATTTTTTAAAAATTTATTCATTTGACACAGAGAGAGAGAGAGATCACAAGTAGGCAGAGAGGCAGGCAGAGAGAAAGGGGGGAAGCAGGCTCCCCACTGAGCAGAGAGCCCGATGCGGGGCTCGATCCCAGGACTCTGAGATCATGACCTGAGCCGAAGACAGAGGCTTTAACCCACTGAGCCACCCAGGAGCCCCTATTTGCTTATTTTTAAAGTTCTTTTTTTAAAGACTTTATTTATTTGACAGAGGGAGAGACAGCAAGAGAGGGAACACAAGCAGGGGAGGTGGGAGAGGGAGAAGCAGGCTTCCCGCCAGGCAGGGAGCCCGATGTGGGGCTTCATGCCAGGACCCTGGGATCATGACCTGAGCTGAAGGCAGATGCTTAACGACTGAGTCACTCAGGCGCCCCTTAGCAAATTATTTAACTCTCTAACATCTTACCTGAAAAGTCAGGCTAGGGATAGGATAGTACTTACCCCAATCAAGCATTAAATAAGATAACATTATTTATAGTGTCTAGTGTGTGTTAAGTGCTCAGTAGATATTGGCTTCTAATACCGCTACCTCAAATTAAAACAAACAGCTTTGCCTTTCATTTTTTATTTAACCAAATATGTGCATCGATGTCATGAAAAATTTTAATCTGGGCCCCAAGTAGATTAATTAATTCATAGTTAGATTAATTCATAGTTCTTTGACAACAGGGCAACAACGAAACGGGCGCCTGGGTGGTTCAGTCAGTTAAATGTCCGCCTTGGGCTCAGGTCATGATCCTGGGGGCCTGGTGTTGAGCCACACATCAGGCTCCCTGCTCAGCAGGGAGTCTGCTTCTCCCTCTCCTCTGCTGCTTCCCCTGCTTGTGCTCTCTCTCTTCCTCTCTCAAATAAATAAAATCTTTAAAAAAATATTGAGCTTTAAGTAAGAATTCTCATTTCTACAGTTTTCCCTGGGTAAATAAATAGGACTAGTTTACATTGTGTTAAAAATACACAGAATAACACAAAATATTGTAAAAGTGCCTCCCAAAGCTTACTCTTAGAAGTCGTTTATCAGTACTCCTGCTAAGGTACACAAAGCCATCTGTGGCCCTGACATCCTGAATGTTATAGGCCCAGAATGATGTCTTGACCATAATGCCATTAGTATCACACGTCATCTGTAAAGTCATACGATTTTCCAAATTGAAGAACTTCTACCAAAGCTTTGGAAAGGAATTAATGGAAATTCAGGTTATGTCACACTTTGGGCACAGGCAGGCTATGAAAAGCACAGAAGAGAAAAAAGAAGCCAAAATAGATTGGATAAGAGCAAGATAATGATTAAGAGATTAAAAAAGAAGAGAGAGAGAGAGAGAAAGGAAAGAAATGTACCAGAGAAAAGGTTGTTAAAACTGTAGGAGCCTGTTAGTGGGACATAATGAGGTCCTTTAAAGGACATTTTTACACTATCCAAATACTTTTCCATTTTCAGCCATGACTGAGCCCCGGTCTTGTACATCAGCATAGTTCTTACGTCTTGTGTGTGAACTATCAAAGTCCAGAGAACCTTTTTCAATCCTTTTGATCACTGGCCTGGTCCCATGAGATCCCATACCTGTCCTGTGGAAAGTATTTCTCTAGAAAGGGTGACAGAGCTGCCTTCTTCATGAACAAAGAGGTAATATTCACACCATTTTCAAAGGGCTAACTAGATCAATCTTTGCCTCCTTTCCTTTTGGCCCAGACAGTATACCTTCCCTGAACATGTTTTTCACTCAGACGGTGGTCAGTGCTATTAACGGTGACTTCAAACTACTTTGCAAATGAGCAAGAAATGCACCGGCTTTGGGGAGAACGGTAAGCTGGTGTTGCTGTTCTCAGGGAGAGGGGAGCAGCTACAGTGGAGTCAGGAGTGTCTGATTAGGCTCATAATTAACCTGAGAACTGCCCTGCCAGCAACAGCTACTAGCAACAGCAAACTGCCTGTCAGTTCCAGTCCAGGAATTCCAATTGCTACTTTGGTTGTTATGGATACTGACCACACTGCCTCCTAAAGAATTCATTATGCCAACAAATACTTGTTTTCTAAGTCATTATGGGGTATCCAAATGAGCAATGGAAGAGCACACAGGCAGAAGGCTGGCCATTAGAGAAGATGTCACAGGGAGCTAGAACCTAAACCTGACCTTGGGGTATCGTCAGCGAGGGGAGGAGACATTTCAAGCGTCGGGACTGGCAAAAGCGAGGGAAGTTGAGATAAAGATAAGGCAGGTGTGGTTGGAGCCACAGACTCAGGGGGGTTGGAGTGGGAAATGGGAAGGCACATAGAGGCCAGTGGGGAGAAGGCTTTGAAGGTCTTTAAAGCAGGGGGACGTTAAAGTGCTTTAGGAATATTGATTTTTATCTTCAGACTAACAGCGAGGATGGCAACCTAGTTTCTGGCTAATACTAAAATGCCATGTGTCTTGTAGATGTGCAGACAACAGTTTGAAATGTTAAAAGTTCAACTATCTTCTCATATAGGCAACATCACACTAGTTTCACTGAAATCGATGGACTCGTATATTAGGACTCATCAAAACTGCTATGGATGTGTCTATGACATCCCGAGTATTTTTACGAGCTTCCAATTGACCTGCAATACAGCCCCAAAATACACTCTGCCATCTGTCAAGGCAGTATTTAGAACTAAGGCCTTAATTTTCAAGCAGAGTCCAATAAATACCCTAGAACAACAACAACAATTTTTCCTCATATCACAGTGGGTTTGTACCTTTTACTGCCCAAACAGTAGGCAGAAATCTTTACAAGAATAGTAACTGGCCAGTAAGTTAAAATACAGGAGAGTTTGGTTAATATAGGAAAAACCCTTATTCAGAACAACAGTTCTTGGAGGGTAGTCTGTGGACCCCTGGGGGGGTCTCAAGCTGTGTCTGATGTCAAAGATTTTATATTGTGCTGTTTGACTCTGTGAAGGGCACAGGTCTTAGTAACAGGTGAGCCAAGGTCTTTAGTTACACGTGGACAGATAGAAGTGATGCTTGAAAATACATTTCAGAATTTAATCATGAGTGCTAAACTGGGTAAATCTGAAATGATATTATTGCTAGAGAAAATAATAACCACAAAATATGCTGTACTATTTTTAGAAGCTTTGTTTTGGACCACATAATTAAAAACACAGATCTTGATGTGATAATAAAAGCTCATTCCTTAGATACTGAATGTCAGGTTTAAAGAGCCTCTCCTTTTCCTAATTTGGCCCCTAAGATAAAAGCTGAGCAGAATGTATAAGTCATTGCGTGTGGCCTTGATGCCAAGAAGAATGATTAAATTTTATGTAGAAAGGGAAATTTTCTTTGCTATTTCTCTTCAGTTTCTCCTTAGTTAAGGAGTCGAAATAATGTATTATTACTTTCTGAAAAGAATATAAAAAGTGTGGCAAGAGTTCCTCCAGTTTCCACGGTTAAGGTCAAAGAGAGGCAAGCAGGTCAGGGGATAGTACCCAGGTTGGGCTCCAGAACTCTCACTGCTCAAGACACACCATTCTCTTTGGCTGGAATTCTTCCTCCTCTCACCTCTGTGAATCCCTCCCGTTGCTCCACCTCTTCCTTTAGTTTCCTGCCTAAACGTCACCTCTGTGGGGAAACCTTTGCCTGATCACTCTGATTACCCACATCTACCCCAGATACTCAACCAAGGTTGTTCTACTCCAGCTCTTTGTTTCCTTCCTATGTGGTAATAATTCCATGAGTTCTCCTTTCCATCTAGAAAGGAAACTCTGTGATTCCTGCTCATTGCCCAGCACAGGTCTAATACTCAGTAAGTATGGGGTGGGTGACTCAATGTAGGAGACAGTCCAGGGAAACAACCCAACAACTGAGTGGTGGAGTGGGGAGAGGTCTGGGATGGGGGGCTACAGCCCTGGTCTCCCCTCTGTCACCAGTTGTGGAATGACTTGATCAAACCTCTTAAATTCTCTGGGACTCCGTTTCTTCATCTAAGAAGGAGGGAAATTTCGTGAGAGACTTCCAAGGCAACATCCCGACTTCAGGGTGCAGGATTCTAAGTTTATCCAGTTTTATTTCTTGGGAGCTGATAACCATTCTTTTTCCCACTCACTGAGGAGGTGTGGACCTTTTCGTTATTTCTGAATATGAATAGACGTTTTTTGAAAAGTGCAAAGGTAGGTGTATTAACTTTTCTACAGACTTGAATCATTAGAGGGGAAAGTACCAAGTTTTGGGAGGTGCTCTGACAATAGTTTGTGCTTTTCTGTGTAATTATAACTGTTGCTCAAATAGCCCCATTGATTTCTATGGGGAAAAATGGACATCCGGTTCTCACGCTTATTAGCTATGTGACCTCAGACTAGCTCCTTTACCTCCCTGAGTCTGTTTCCTTACTTACTGTTAACAGATATGTCATAAAGATAAACCACAACCTATAGGACTGCAGAAAGATTAAATGACATGACCTGGAACACAGTAGGCACTTAGAAAAAGCAGGTGAACCCCAAGTGAATTTTGTCCCACCACTTAACTTACCAGCGACTTCCATTGTACAAGGCATAAGATAAGTGAGATTGTTTTTACCATTAGCTGGAAGGAATGCAGGGTATGGTTGCTGAAATATGTTTGAATATGCGACTGCTCATAGTTTTAGCAGTGAGGTTTGGGGAGCATTGGCTCATTGTTCAAACAGAAAAGATGTGTGTTATATTTTGATGTAGGATATCTTCATACCCATGGGATTATAATGTATTTTATTATTGTAGAGCTACACTCAGGAGTCTGACATTCCTTCGAGTCCTACTGTGTCTATGCTATAAAGATACAAAGCCAAAAACAATACAAAACTGCATAAATGAAAGCAACAACCCAGCAGCCTCGGGGGTATTATCCTAACCATAAAAGGAGCAAGACTTCAAAGCACAGTGAGAAAAGAACAGTCTTTTTTCTCTACCAAGTTGCGTATTAGTGGCAGTTGCATTAGAAAACTTGAGGGTGGTTACTCACCGATCATGAAAATAATTTTACGCTTTCTCAAATCTTCCATGAAACCTTTAAAGTAAGAATAATTTAAGTTATTGGCAAGAAAGACTGTTTTGAAACCCTGGTATTACTCATGTTGTATAAAAACCTAACTCTTGTAGATTTATTTGGTAAGAAGCCCAAGGTGAGTAAATGTGTCAATAGGTCATAGTTAATAGGCACCAGTGACTATTCCCAGACTCAGGTAACCTATTTCATTTTAACACAAACTATCAATTTTAGGTGGCAAAACTGATAGGCCACTAAATAGCATGAATTACAAAGAAAGATAATTTTTAAAATTATTTAAAATATTCTTAAGTAACTTATTATCAGTTTTTATTTTATTTTATTTTTTAGTTTTTATTATTTTACATTCTTTTCTTAATATTTGTTGATCTCTATTGATAAAGAAGGGTTAAAGCACAAATGGGCATCTGGAAGATGATATTTTAGCTATAGTTCCTATTTACAGAAAATAATGCTATTTTCCATTTAAGGTAGTGATAAAAAATTCCTTCTAAAATAAGTATTTAAATAATAACTATAAGCCAATTTAGAGAAAAATATTAAGTAAATAATATCTAGTATAGGTCATATACATATAGAGATGAAGCAAAAATCACAAAGATGATGAGAGTGAGGGCTGAATTTTGGGAACCACTACTTTATTTATTTATTTTTTTCAAGGTTTTTTAAAAATTCCAGTTAGATAATATATGGTGTAATATTCATTTCAAGTGTAGGAATTAGTGATTCATCACTTTCCTACAACATCTAGTCTCATTACAACAAATGCCCTCCTTAATCCCCATCACCCATTTCACCCATCCCCCACCTATTTCCCCTCTGGTAGCCATCAGTTTGTTCTCTATAGTCAAGAGTCTGTTTTTTGGTTTGCCTCTCTATTTTATCCTCCCTATGTTTGTTCTGTTTTTTAATTTTTTAATTTAAAAATTGTTAAAATTAATTATTATTTTTTAAAAACTCCACATATGAGTGAAGTCAAGTCATATTTCACATAGCATTACACTCTCTAGCTCCATCTATGTCTGTCATTGCAAATGGCAAGATTTCATGCTTTTTATGGCTGAGTCATATTCCATTATATGTATATATATTTCCCCCCCATTCATTCAGCAGTTGCTGGACATTTGGGTTCTTTCCATAATTTGGCTATTGTTGATAATGCTGCTATAAACATCACAGCACATGTACCCCTTTGAATATACATTTTTGTATCCTTTGGGTAAACACCTACTAATGTAATTCCTGGATCATTGAGTAGCTCTATTTTTTACTTTTTGAGGAACCTCCATGCCGTTTTCCAGAGCGGCTGCACCAGTTTGCATTCCGACCAACAGTGTAAGAGGGGGACTATTACTTCAAAGCAGGGGATGGCTAGGAATTTTTGGCAAAGTGCAAAATCCTCCAGAGTGTGTAGATCCCTAAAAAATTTCCAGCTGTCATGTGGTAGAGTAGGTGGCCGTGAAGGATGGGTAGATAATAGCTTACTTTTGCTTTGGTTCTCAGCTGACTAGACTAGTCTAGTGACTTCCACTCCTTGGACTTCAGTTCCTCCATTCATAAAGTAAAGGTGTTGTAAGTAAAGTAGTGATCGCTGACGTCTCTTTTGGTTCAAATACCTATGAGTTCCCGTAAATGAATGGACCACAGAGACAAACATGGTCCCATTTGTCTCTTGGCCAAATTTATGATGCAATGATGCAAATTTATTGTTGTGTGTTTAAAAGATATCTTTTTTTTTTTTTTTGGAGAAGGGGGAGGGGCAGAGGGAGAGAGAAAATCTCAAGCAGGCTCCAGATCCAGGGCAGAGCCCAGCACCGGGCTCCCTCTCACAACCTTGACATCATGACCAAATCAAGAGTTTAACTGACTGAGTCACCCAGGCGCCCCACATGTTTAAGACACCTAATGTAAACCTAAATTCTAAGAGATCTTGGGTAAGAGTGAGGTTACTTGAAGAGATGACCACAGCCCCAAACTTGAATTGAGGATGGCTCTGTGAAAGTGTCAACTGTTTGAGCTTGGAAGCAGGGGATCCTCAAACCTCAAAAGAAAAAAAAAGAGTTTAGAGTGAGCACTTGAACACTCCCCAGCTTTAAGGCTACAGGCTTTAGGTATGGAGATCGGGCTGCCTACTCAGCTATGCCAGGACAAGGTCAGAGACTTTGGGGGTAGGCCAAAAGCACAGAAGAAGGAGGTTAGTTCACAATGCACTGAAGTTCATAGAGGGAGTCTACACAAGCCACTAAAGGAGGTACGGCTCCAACCTAGAGGCCATCCTGAGCAAATGATGGTGAAAAGCCGAAGGGCGGGCTCTAGGGGACTCAAAGGATGTCACCATGTTCAAGTTGATCCTGGGACTGGCTCATGTCTGAGCTGCTTAGTTTCATACCCGCAGGGGTGGGATTGGGGGTGGCTGGCTGATTCCACAAAGAACTTGAGAAGAGTTTCTTTGATGTGCTTAGGCGAAAGCCCCGCAAAGATTCTAAACCAGTAAGGTGGGTTGGCATGGAGTGTTGTGAACTGTGGCTGACAAGAGCTGACCTCTAGAGCCCAGTTTTTAAGAGCACCATGCTGGACAAACAAACTAGATCTGAGACTAGATGCTTCCCTCAGTGGACAGATGTGACTGCAGATGGAGGAAATGAAGACAATTTTGAAGACTTTATGGTTCTGTTAACTCCTATGTTAAGGGAGATGCTTTTCAAACTAGAATATACGCTGAGTAGATAGTAATATATTAGGATGTAGGATATTGTGATTTTTCACTTCACCGAAAATATGCATGAAGTTTTTTTTTCTTTTTTTGTTTTTTAAGATTTTTATTTTTATTTATTTGATGCAGAGAGGGATCACAAGTAGGCAGAGAGGCAGGCAGAGAGAGAGAGGAGGAAGCAGGCTCCCTGCTAAGCAGAGAGTCTGATGCGGGGCTCTGGGCTCGATCCCAGGATCATGACCTGAGCCAAAGACAGAGGCTTTAACCCACTGAGCCACCTAGGAGCCCCATGCAGGAAGTTTTAAAGTAAAGATTCTAAAGTTCAAAGGTATTTGGTGCTTTTGTTGGAGCCCCAGGCCCCTGAGCTGTGCATTTCAGACCCTGGGCTGTGGAAGTTCCTGGAGCAGCTCCCTTGGTGGGGAGACCCAGGAAGGAGGGGCCGGGCTGGGTGGAGCCAGCCCTGAGTTCCCAGTGTAGGTGGAGCTCTTTTCCTGTTCTGGAAGCAGCTGTTTTTGCTCATCCTAGGGGGGTGAGTTGACTAAAATGATGGATGAAATGACGGAGAGGTAGTACAAGGTTTTATTTCCCATCTTGGTGACAAAACTGCAATTTTTACATTTAAAATGAACTGATAGGACTCTGACTTCCACTTCACGTTTTATGTAGATGATAAGTACTTTTGAAAGCTAGATTGCTCCTCTGACAGTTATCAAATTTGCTTTTTGGTAGAATTGGGGTGCTTCATTTATATACACAATGCCACCTTTTTGCTGGAATCCACTATTAGCTGAGGGAAAGACCCAATTCCAGAGACAGAATGGCACAAGAAGAATGGGGTTGGGAACAAGAGGGGAAAGGAACAGGGAAGCTAAAATCAGAGGAAAGATGTGAATTTGGGGTTTTTGGAAACATTTGGTTTTCAGACTGAGGGATGAAATTTTTTGTTCTTTCTAATCAAAGAGATACTGCAGTCTCTTTACAGAATAGCCTACAGCGACTGGAAAAATCCTATGTTATCTGGAGCTTTCTATTAAAGGCACATACATTGGTGCTTTTAACTAGTGGACCAGATGGTCATCTCGTGTTCTCTAGACTTCCATCTTCCTTTTTTGAAGCTGAGCAATGATTTTTAAAAAAAATTTCCCATATAGGGGCACCTGGGTGGCTCGATGGGTTAAAGCCTCTGCCTTCGGCTCAGGTCATGATCCCGGGGTCCTGGGATCGAGCCCCACATTGGGCTCTCTGCTCAGCAGGGAGCCTGCTTCCCTTCCTCTCTCTCTGCCTGCCTCTCTGCCTACTTGTGATCTCTGTCAAATAAATAAATAAAATCTAAAAAAAAAAAGAAAAAAATTTCCTATATAGTTAACGTACAGGGTTATATTAGCTTCAGGTGTACAATATAGTGATTCAACAATTCTATATGAAGTGGAGAAACTTTTCATCTATTTGCAATCTAGGAAAGTGTCTCTGGTTATTATTAGGTAGAGTTGTACCTATGATGAACCATTTATTACAATGTAGTCATCACAAGGTAACATTATAGTTTGTAATGACATGAGAATATGCTTATGATATACACAAAAAGAATGACATTTGCATATACACATGTATTCTCAACTATGTAAAAATAAGTATATAACAAACACACTGGGATAAAATATATAGAATGTTAACCATGATTTTTTTAGAGGTCATAAGATTTCAGATGGCTCTTATTTTCTACCTTAAAAAAATTTCCACAACGAATGCATGTTAATCTTATAACCAGGAAAAAGGGAAACTCTAGTCAGCAATCTGTCAATCCCTGTCCAGTTGGGACTAGGTTGATTATTTGCACTTGGCTCACGTGTATGTGCCTTTCCCCATGAATCACCATGACGTCATTTGGCAACTGAGATTTTCACATACTGCTATAGCCATTATCATCAAAGGGCACTTTACCCCCTCATGCTCAGGGATCAGCGTAGAATTAGAGCTGGGGTTATTTGGAAAGCCAGATCCCTTACTTGTATGTGCTCACAGTCAATACAAACATATTTTCATGAACCATAAATACAGCAACATTTATAACCGATTGGAAATGTTAGAAGGTACATGACCTAGGGCAATCGGGAAACTTATCTCTTTTGGACAATCTCAAATTCACATAATTTTATCTATTTTCAGTTCTATGTGTCACTAGTTAAGGTTGGACTTTTTAGTTGTTGCAAGACTTTTGACATGAGGGCTGTTACAAAGCAAGATAATTTGGGTGTTTCTTAGGTTGCATCCCAATAGCACACTGCAGATGAATAACTACTATGCAGGAAAAAGACTTTTGAATTCCAATAAATCTAAAGAATGTCAAATTAAAGTTAGCCAGCTGTCTTTATGGCAGGACTTGTGGCAGGACTTGCTATGATATTATGTGTGCCTCTTCCAAAGGGGATTGAACATTCAGTGTTTCCCAGACATATTTTACCAGAACATTCTATTTTTGCTGAGCATGTCGAGGGTCATATTCTCTGGGTAGTCAGGAAATGCATCTCTAAGTAAGGTGTCCCCCTTTGTTTCTTTGCATGGATCAAGGGAGGAAAGATCCAAAGAGTTCCAGTCTGAATCATGGAGCCTGGCTAAGGAAAACCAAATGCTGTTTGTAGTTTATTATCTCTCGGTTGGTGTTTAATAAAGAAGATATGCTCAAAGCTACTAAAACACAACTGTGGTCTGATCAGTAGAGGAAACTCACCTCCCATGGTGTCCTCTCCAAATACACTTAACTGGTCATCACCCTGTACATAAAAAAAAAAATCAAAATATTAGATGACAGTAGTAAGAGGTATTGTGCTAAATTTCTTGCCAACATGCGTTAACATACCTAACCTTCCAAACAACTCTACGAAGGAGGCCCTATTACTATCTGCCTTTTATAGATGAAGAAATTGAGAGTTTGAGAAGCAAGTTGCCCACGATCACGTAGCAGTGAGGGACAAAGCCCAGACGGAACCCTGAGTTCATGCTGTTCTTGTTGTACTGTTCAGTACAGGGTCACACCTCATTTTTCTGGTGCATGACATATCTGTGATCAGAAAAGCTGATTTGAAGAAGAGAAGACTCTTCAGTACCCAAAGCTCACTAGTGGGTATAATCATGGTGGTTTTACAAACAACTCTGTGGTGTAACATTGGACGTGGCACACCTTCTGTGGAGTGTCAGATAGGAAGTGTTTTCCAGCATTGTGAGTCATACGGTTAACCACTGGCCAATCCCTGAAAACTAAAGCATGAAATAAGGGAAATTGGAAGGACCAGCTTTGATTGTTGCCTGCTTTTAAATTATTTTATTTTTTAAAGATTTTATTTATTTATTTGACAGAGAGAGAGATCACAAGTAGGCAGAGAGGCAGGCAGAGAGAGAGGGTGGGGAAGCAGGCTCCCTGTTGAGCAGAGAGCCTGATGCAGGGCTCAATCCCAGGATCCTGAGATCATGACCTGAGCCAAAGGCAGAGGCTTAACTCACTGAGCCAACCCAGGTGCCCCTTATTTTATTTTTTAACCAAGCAGCAGCTGCATTTTCCTTATAGAAGAACCTGTGATAGTTGGGGAAAAAATGTAGGATGAAAACTTATAAAAAGACATTTGATAAAAATTCTAATTTTTACTTATGTCTCCATCCATCCCATTTTCCCAATCCCTAATTCTGTATAGTAACCACCCATAGAAGTTTTTTATTTCCACCTTTTTCCAGATACACAAAAAACAACTTTCAGATACCTATGGATGTATTTGAATATAATTATAACATCTTGGGGTACCTGGGCGGCTCAGTGGGTTGAGCCTCTGCTTTTGGCTCAGGTCAGATCTCAGGGTCCTGGGATCAAGCCCTGAGTCAGGTTCTCTGCTCAGCTGGGAGCCTGCTTCCCCCTCTCTCTTTGCCTGCCTCTCTGCCTACTTGTGATCTCTCTCTCTCAGTCAAACAAATAAACAAGATCCCCCCCCCAAAAAAATTGTATCATCTTGTGACCTCCATTTTGTACACAGAAAGGAGTGAACTTCTATTACACATTGCATAAATGTTCATAATATACATACTGATCTAGAATCATATAGTTCTTCCCCTTGCTTTTTCACTTATCGGTGTACCCGGGAGAACTTTCCATCTCCATCCAGAATATTCTCAGTTTTACAGTGTTCTATGGTACGGAAGCTACCACTAAAATCGGAGTAGTTTCCGATCTTGGATTATTTTGGAAAAGGTAGCACAGCGAGTAAGCTCATGTAAAGGTCATTTTATACACATATGCCTGCTGGATAAATTCCCAGAGAAGGGGCTGTGTGGTCAAAGAGTAAATGTATTTATAACCGATAGATTTTGCCCAACTGCCCATCATAGAGGTGGTGCCATTTTGCGGGGACAGCCTGTGGCTCATGCTTCACTCCAGCCTCTTGCTTCTAATTTGCTTTGATGTGGGAGTCAGTTAAATGAGGTTGCCTGGTTGCATTAATGCTCCCTTGAGGTAACTTCTCTGAGAGTACTTGTTTGCAAGCAGAGCCATGCCAGCCCTTTTTAGAACATATGCCTTCAGGGCAACTTTACTGCTTGTCTTCTTAGATTTGCCTGTGTATCCAGAGCGATTCCAGGTGAGAGAAGAGTTTTTAATGGAGTGGTCATTCAGGGACACATTTACATTAATTAGCTTCCTTCCATGAATAGGGAAAATGTCAATTATTCCTCAGTGAGCCTACCCCCTCTTCTATTATTGAAATAATTGCATTTCGGAGCTGGGAGTTATAGAGATCATCTGACCCAACCCTGCCATCTCCTCTCCCATTGTACAGATGAGGAAATTGATGGTTGCAGAGGTCATGTGGGGGGCCCATGGTCATAGCAGCATGTCTTTTTTTTTCTTTTTAAATAAAGATTTTATTTATTTGACACAGAGAGACACACAGAAAGAGAGGGAACACAGGCAGGGGGAGTGGGAGAAGGAGAAGCAGGCTTCCTGCTGAGCTGGGAGCCCGATGCAGGGCTCAATCCCAGGACCCCGGGACCATGACCTGAGCCAAAGGCTGATGCTTAACAACTGAGCCACCCAGGCGCCCTGCAGCATGTCTTTAGTGTAGTCAGGGTTAGGATGAGAACCACATCACCTACCACACAGCATGGCTCCTATAGAGTTAGTCCCATTAGCTTAGCTACTGCCGTGAATCTCTTAGTGTCCTATTATGAACTGGCTAGTGCACCCATCCCTCAGGTGTTGCTAAGGGCTCACAGAAGTCCGGCCCCGAGCTCAGCCTGGGATGACTCCAGTATAAGGTTCCCTGGAGATTAGGCTGAAGCTAATCCCACCTTGCTCAGCTCCTACCCCTGCCCTATCCTGCATCTCTCTCCCTCTCCAAAGAGCACTCCCTAAGAACTTACTTTTAAAGAATCCTCATTTCAGGTTTTACTTCTCGGGAAGCCCACCTGAGATAGTCTGATGTTTGCTAAGATGCACCTACGTAGAAAGTGGCTCAGTAGCCTCTGCTGGAAAAGAATTGTTAGATCAAGCTCTGCTTATTGCTTGTGAAGCAGCTGTATCGAACATATCCAGGTCATGTTAGGGAGTCCTCCCCCTCGATTTTTATTTCTTTTTTTTTTTTTTTATTTTTATTTATTTATCAGAGAGAGAGCGAGAGCGAGCACAGGCAGACAGAGTGGCAGGCAGAGGCAGAGGGAGAAGCAGGTTCCCTGCTGAGCAAGGAGCCCGATGTGGGACTCGATCCCAGGATGCTGGGATCATGACCTGAGCCGAAGGCAGCTGCTCAACCAACTGAGCCACCCAGGTGTCCCTCCCACCTCGATTTTTAATATTATCGTTGAATGATCAGACTTTCACTCATCTTACAAGCTAAACTGCCTCTGACCTTTCTGCCACCTAGCTGTCATGTTTTAGGAGGCTGATCAAGGTTCATCTGAATTCATAAAACAATGCACCGTGTTATAAAGGGGCCTGTCTCACCTCTGCTTAGCTTCCTGTGTCTGACCTGTTTTTAATCCATTGCTCTTTCTCATAGCCTTCTAATCTGTTTGCCCAAACGCTTCGAATGAGCCCCAGCTTTATTTCCATGCACACGGCATTCATGGACATGAAAGCCCCGGTAAATGGGCTGTTTGATTGGAGGGTGTTATTTTCACATGTTGCTCAATAAACTTCATGATTCTTATGTGAATCTTTTATAAATAAACTCAGTCTGGCATCTTAAACAGGTGTGCGTGTGCGCATGCGCGCGCACCCCCCCCCCCCCCCCCCCCAACAACTAATGAAAGGCCAGCTCTTCTGTTTCTCTTTTGGTGAAGAGGAAGCCATACAGAGTCTGGAGGCCCTATGTGTCGTCTCTTTCTTTCCTAGTCTAAGTGTGTTCTGCATGAAAGGCTTTCATTCAGAACGTCAATTCTGTAAGGAGCAAAAATGCTCTACCTGGTAAGGTGTTTCTGAGCAGGGAGCTGGGAGCTGCCTCTTCAGTGAGGCACCCCTTGAGAAAGTGTAGCCTATGAACTCCCAGGCTCCACCCTGAGAGCCTGTCGGTGTGTCCTCGGTCACACACAGCCTTTCACCACGTTGTCCTCCATCTAGTTGGCCTTCTGTCTCCTGTAAGTCTGAATGGTGAGGTTGGGCTTTGTGGGTGCCAGGAGACAGAGGAGCTCTCCACTGTATTAAACTAGATTTAGGGGGCAAAACGCAGAATACCAAGTTGGAACCAACTGACAGAAATAATACTAATATTGGCCCAGATTTCATGTAAGTGTCCATAATGACTCACAGATATGGAGCCAAGACACAGCCTTACAATAATGTGATGAATGCTGGCAAAGATGGGAAATGCTGCAACCAAACCACCAACACACAAAACCAAGTTCAGGTCACCACCTCTCCTTGTGCTGTATTTATGAGAGCACATTGGTAACTGAGGAGGAGAAACCAAGAATCCTGTTGAAGTGTCACGGCTAGAACCTCAGGACAGGATTCGTGGTTTCATGGGAAACTGGGTTTGGACTATGGATATTTTTTGGTCTAGCTGTCTCATTCTTCAGTCAAACAAGAGCCACAAGGAAAGCAAAAGTGGGTTGCATTCAACTTTATTTGCCTGTGCGGATGTGTAGGCAGGGAACTTTGCAAGGCTAGGTTCTGGTATGATCGGCAGCAAGAGCAGCTAGATGGTGTGTGCATGTGTTTCCCCATTGGGTCAGTGCACCTGCCATCACCACCTTGCGGGATGGATGTCCATCACTCCCAATTCCTTGAATTATTGAAACTTGGGGGGAGAGATCAAAATAGGGCAACACTGCCTTCCAGATGGGTTCCTCAATCCTAAGAAAGGACATCCTGCAGCCTGCACTGACCGCAGCATGGTGTGTGCTCCTGGTTGCTGGACCAGTTCAGTGTGGCACTGTCACAAGAAGATCAGGTTACAACACGAAGTGGACATTGGACTAGTGCCTTACAGCTCTGGAAGTGTTTCTGTGGATAGAAGCTCACTGGATCCTTGCTGTGACACTGTGCCTGAGGAATGACGTAATTACAGTTCTGTGGGCCGTGGGATGGGTGTGCCTGAGCACCCCCTTGCCGCCCTTCGGGCCCTGACACCAACCGTTGTTTCCTTCTCAGCATCGTCTCACTGATCTTAGAGGTGAGGTCAGGTCGTCAGATATTCCTACTGTCCGTCCTTAGGTAGATAGCGTTGATGTTTAAAAATCCTTGAGGGGGGTTGCGCCTGGGTGCTTCAGTAAGTTAGGCATCTGACTTCTGCTTGGGTCATGGTCTTTGGGTCCTGGGTTCGAGCCCTGCATTGGGATCCCTACTCAGTGGGAGTCTGCTTTTCCCTTTGCCTCCCCTGCCTCCCCCCACACCCCACTTCATTCATGGGTGAGCTCTCTCTCTCTCTCTCAAATAAATAAAATCTTTAAAGAAAATCTTTTTGGGGACCATGAAATGAAAGCTCCCCTGGGAAGGAGGGAGAAGTAGTAGGTCATTTTGGGGGTGTCCTCCTAGTTCTTGTTTGTATTAAACAGTGTGTGTGTGTGTGTGTGTGTGTGTTTCATGGTGTAAAAATGTATATAGCTTCAAACGGGATTGTGAGAAAGAGGCTTTATTTAACAACAGAATGTCACAGCTAAGATGAATTTCTTGCCCTAAAATTCACAAATGTTGCAAAGAAAAGACTATTTTATTTCTCTGACACTGAGTACAGATATCAACTTCAAGATTCAAAAAAAAAATGGATCTCAAAGAGGTTCTTCAGTTTCTGAAACAAATGTGAGGAGCAGTCTTTTCTAATTTTTTCTTACCTCAACTAGTACTAAGCAGATGACCCAAATTCTGGAAGAATCATGGACAATGAAATGCTAGCATACAAGGATTTTCCTAGGTTTCTTTTTGAACTAGTCTAATGTCTCCTTCACTGGTTCTTTTTTTTTTTTTTTAAAGATTTTATTTATTTATTTAACAGACAGCACAAGTAGGCAGAGAGGCAGGCAGAGAGAGAGGAGGAAGCAGGCTCCCTGCTGAGTAGAGAGCCCAATGTGGGGCTCGACGTGGGGCTCGATGTGGGGCTCGACGTGGGGCTCGATCCCAGGACCCTGGGATCATAACCTGAGCCAAAGGCAGAGGCTTTAACCCACTGAGCCACCCAGGTGCCCCATCCTTCACTGGTTCTAAGAAGCAACAGCAGGAAGGTGGGGATGGGTGTGAGGCAGGAAATGTTTTGCAGTTCTCAGAAGGGGTCATCTTCACTGAGAAGCAGAATCTTAACAGGAAGAAATAATATTCCAAAAAGGAACAACCCAAACATTCCCAGGCTATTTCCCCATTTGGTAACTTGAAAATGAAAATTTTGGAATCTTTCTTGTTAAAACCAAAAATAGTGAACACCTCGTGTGAGCGATTTTAAAAACAGTTACTGGACTTGCTATTTGCTAGAATTTAGAGTGTTTTTAATGTGCATACTCTTATTCGATCCTAAAAACAATAGGAGGTAGGCAAGTTTGGTATTTTCCATTGTTCCCATGAGGAAATTCAGGCTCTGCAAGCTTGTGTGACCTTCGAAGGATGCCCCAGCGAGGGGGGTGTTTCCTGGTTCCTAAGCCTGGATTCTGATGCTTCTCCTGCTGCGGGGAAGGACTGTCATGACCCGTCTGCGTACCCAGCACAGAGTCTAAAGAGGGGCTCTGAGACGCATGGGGGTAGTGAATGCTCCTGGTGTTACATGAGTAGGAAGGAAGTGGGAGTCATTTGCGAAAAGAGGAGCTGAAGCTGGATGGTACTTATGGCAGGATTTGAAAGGGAAACTGTCAAGTTCACTGGGAAGCTGTGAATGAAGTTTTGAAATTCCTCGGATCTTCGACAGGGGAATATTGGCGAATAGAAATGTAACTGCCTCTTATCAGCGGGAAGAAGGGAGACTGGCCCTTTAGAAATGTTTGGAGTGTTTACAGTTCTTTTTGAAAGCATGTTTTCATTTAAAGTAATGGGCAATTTGGAAAAAAAAAGTATGGGAAGTGGTGTGTAATTTATTTCAAGGCAAGTCTCATTTCTCTTTCACTCAAGTATACACAATTAGAGGTCTGCTTGCTGTGGAAGTACTTGTATAATTGAGTAAACAGGGATAAAAAAATATAGGGGATGCTAGGCTAACCTTTTCCTAGTCTTATTAAATTGCAGGTTCTCTACATGAACTACTTTAAATAGTGGTTTACAGATCTCGTTCTCTAGGAGGAATGGCGCCTTTCTTCTTTTATGTATAAATTGAAATGTTGGTGTCTCAAATAAAAATTTTAAAGAAAAAGTCTTTCCTACAACTTCCTGTTTTCACCTCATTGCTAGAAGATCTTGGGAGACAACTTGGATCTTGTCTTCCTAGGCCAAATGCAGCACTGTTGTTAAGCAGGGCTTGGTCAGGCTGCTGGTGTAAAGGAAGGAGCCAAGCTGCCATTCTGATTTCCTCTCATTTAAAGTTAATGTTGGCCATAAGTCACGTCTGACTGGAGTCTACCGAGGAGACTTGTTTGGCCTTTATCTCTTTGTTTTCTGATTCCTTATAAAATGGAAATAAAATGGCAAAGTGTAGCTTCGACCATTGGGAACTACAGAGCGCACTGGCTTCTTTCCAACACTCTGTTAGGTGCTAGGAGAAATTCTTTTCTTATGAGTTACTCTCAGCAAAAAGGAAAATCAGGTTGATTATTAGGAAAACACACACTATATGTGTGTTCATGTGTTTTCCAGGGAGAAAAACATTGCCCAGGGGAGTCATCCTTTGTCCCTCCCTCCTACCATCTTTCTTTAAAAAGGACATAAGATTGGGGGGAGGCAGGTGGGGTGAGGTGAGCAAATAGAGGATTGAAAGTACTCTGACTCCCCCTCTCTGATCCCTCTGCCCTCTGAGTTCTTCACGCATCATGCAAGCCCCGACAATGTCTTCTCTGCAGTCTGAAGCACTTCCTGATTATCACTACGGACAGATGCAACAAACAGCTTCCCAAATCCAGAGTCCCCTAAGTCCAGAGTCCATCTCCAACCTTGTCCTACGTCTCTCGCTTTCCTGATTCTCCAACTTGAATGTCCACATCCATCTCCCTGAGGTTCTAGAGGGTAAGGCCACGTGGGGGAGTGAAACAAGGTTAGATGGTGGCTGTGGGACATACAGCAAGGAGGAACTAACCAGGACATCCTGGCTGGACCAAAGAGGAAGGTCAAAAAAGGTGTTCTTCCCACTAGAAACAATGTGCGGACCTGAGTTGATGGGGAATGAGATCTTGTTGGGACACTGAGTGAAATCCCCTTCGGGTTTCTGACCTCTAGAATTGTAAAATAATCAACGTGTGTTCTCTTTACCCACCAAGTTTATGGTAATTTGTTAGAGCAGCAATAGGGAATTAACACAACTCATCCTGTGTGCTAGGAATGGTTTGAAATCCTGGGAAGGTAACGGTGAGCCAACAGTTTCGACTCACAGAGTCTGTTAGGTATTTGAGCGTGCGCTGAAACAAAAGGTTGTAAGTGAGTGCTATCCATGGAAGCTTTTATTCAAACAGAATCTCATATGGAAGCCTAATATCTAAAACCAGGAAGAACAGAGCTCCTATTGGTGGAGGTGGAACAGGTGGTTCCAGAACACTTCCAGGGCCACCCCCCTCCTTCCCCCCACCCCGCTTTGGCAGACACTCTTAGATGCCTACTCAACGGCCCACTTTCTTGCAGGCAGAGCCACCTCCCTCCTTGGACACTGAAGATGCCAGATCCTTGCTTTTCTCTGCCTTATGGGCAGATGACTGTGACCCGAAATGGGCCAATAGGATGTGAAAGGCAAGTCTCTGGGCTTCAGTGGACAGATTTCCTCCCTACTAAAAAGAGACAGGAACAAGCATGGGGATCAGGCTCACTCATCCATTCTATTTTTGCAAATGGTCATGTAAGAATGAGATGTTTGGAGCTGCCCTTGCCACCTACAGACCTTGAAGGGAGGCAATGCTCACATACTGAGGGGGGCAGATGGGAAAGAGGGAACAGTCTGGCCCTGTGTGACTACTGCTGGCCCAACTCTGGAACCATCTACGTCTAGAATGTGGTTAAAGGCCACCCAGGCGTCCCCATTTTACATTGTTTAAACCAATTTTAGTTACGATACCAGCAGGTGCGAGCAACCTCATCGAATCCTTGTTGAACTTACTCAGTATTGCAAAATCCTTTCTTGGGTAAAAAATGGATCAAGTGCACAGAATTTCATTTTTTGCCCATACTTAAAGGCACTTACCAGTATTCCAATAAATGAGTTGTTAAAGTTTAAGAGTATTTGGAATCCAAACCTAAAATCAGTGTGTTTTTAGGGCTCTTGGAGGATTCTAATTCATATCCCAAGAATCTGGCTACTGTACAAGGCCCAGAAATGTTCAGTGTTCCCACAGAGGGTGGCATGTGCTAAAACTGGCCATCCTAACGGTTTTGGGGGAAGATGCTTTCTTGCGGCTATTCTTGTTTTTCATTATAAATTATGATCAATTTATCATCATCATTACTGATTTAATTTGTTGTGGTTGTTTGCTTAATGCTAGCCCGTGTGGTGAAACTTACTTGCGCTGACAGTCTCTAGGGTCAGACTGTAAGGTGTGCAACTCTGACAGTTCACAGATGAGCCTTCATTCAGTTCATCCAGTTACGGAAGGGAAGTGTCTCCACACCCCAGCATGTTGGTGCGATAAGGCTCAGCACTGTCACAGTTGTTTTTTTCAGGGAAAAGTGCGAATAGGTGAAGTAAGCAGGCAGTTGAGACAATGAAAAAAAAAAGGCATTTCCGTGCATTCTAAACCCTGAAATAATATTTCTATCATTTTATTATATTGGCTATAATAATAACAACTGTATTTATTGGGTATGATCTCATTTAATTTGTTCACTAGCAGACTAGGGAAGGAGCTGCTATCATCATCCCTGTTACAAGTATTTAAAAAAATTTTTTTTAATTTGAATTTTTTAAAAGATTTTATTTAATTATTTGACAGAGAGATCACAAGTGGGCAGAGAGTCAGGCAGAGAGAGAGAGGAGGAAGCAGGCTCCCTGCTGAGCAGAGAGCCTGATGCGGGGCTGGATCCCAGGACCCTGAGATCATGATCTGAGCTGAAGGCAGAGGCTTAACCCACTGAGCCAACTGGGCGCCCCCATTACACATATATGAAGCTCTGTTTTAGAGATTATGAGAAGTCTGCCTGAGTGTTGGGGCTAAAAAATGTGTGAGCTGGGATTCGAATTCAGGGCTGATTCCAAAACCCGAGCATCGACTTAAATGTGCCATTAAATAAGAAAATTCAAAACCATGAAAAGTTTTGGGGATTGGACTGTGTTTGTGTCCATAAGGTGTTTTTTTTCCTTCTTGCAAATTCAGATATGGTCTTTGAATTACCAAATAGAGACTAAGATATTTGTTAAGTAATTATTTTATATTGAAAAAAACTTTTGCCTATGTTTACGGCCCTTACAAAAACAGTTAAATTTAATTTCCAGTCCTGTGCCTCAAGTGTGTGTTACCTTCTTTTCTCTTGTATGTGGTAGGTGCTCAAGGGTTGCTGGCAAAGGTTCTAAGAAAAACAAGTGCTACGGGTGTGATGTACAAGATGGTGACCACAGTCAACAATACTGACCTATGTCTTTGCCACATGCTAAGAGAGAAGATTTTATGAGTTTTCACCTACACACAAAATTTGTAATGGTGTGTGGTAATGGATATTAACTAGGCTTACTGTGGTCATCATTCTGCAATATATACATATATCAAATCATTATCTTATACACCTAAAATGAATATAGTGTTATATGTCAATTATATCTCAATTAAAAAAAGATAATCTCTTTTACAGAGGACAACTTGTTGTAGATGTTAACCTTATCTACAATATGCCTTCACAGCGACATCTAGATTGGTTTGGTTAAGTAACTGGGACCAGAGCCTAGCCAAGGTGATGCATAAAAGGGATGTTACACTGTGGGTGTGTGAGTGAGCCCAGCTTCCATCAGTGGACCTGCTTAGCCAGCCCCAGTGTCTCAAGAGAAATAATATGGATGTGGGTTTAAGCCACGAAGTCCACGGCCGTTTCACAGCAATGGTTCACGGATACATGGCACCTCTTATTTTGAAACGATATTTGAAAATCCTTTTCTTCCAGTGACTTTGCCCTTTCTCTTGGCTGTCTGCTATAATTTTGCCAAGACAATGCAGAAGATGGCCAACTGGTTGTTTTCTAGAGTGACCTAGCTGTGTGCCTCCTGCAATATGTTGACTCGAAGGCCAGCCTTTTCATCTCCTCTTTGTTTTAAAATCTTCATACAATGTTCCACAGGAAGTAAAAGAGAAATACTTTACTACCTTTTGAAGAGCCTTTGGCAAAGAGTACTTTGGGAGAATTTAAAAGGCACGATGACATCATATGGAAAATCACACATTCAACCCACTACCAGAAAACACACAGATGCAGAAACCAAGGAAACCAGCCTGCTCTTTTCTACTTCTCAAAGTCTCTCGTACAAAATGCCACACAGAAGAAAGAAATGACTGCCAAAGCAGAAATAAAAGCAGCTCAGGAAAGATGAACCTAGATGAGAAGTTAACTCTTCAAAGCTGGGACACTCAAAATGGAGGGCTGGAGTACTGCTGCTGAGAGAAGGCAGCCCTCTCCCTGTTGCTGGAATCTGCAGGCAGCCTGCCTCTGAGGCGTGGTTTCCATGTACAGGTCCGCAGTTGTGCCCCATTGTATCTTGGCTGGGGAGCTGGGTAGGAATTGAACCTACTCACCGGGGATGAACCTACTCACCCTAGGGATGTGGGTGCTTAGAGGAGGCTCTTTTTCCAATTTGCACAAAGGCCCTCCATGGGCTAGGAGTAGCCTGCCTTGAGGGGAAGCTAGGTCATTTTTTTCTCCATTAAATATTCAGAAGAGGAAAAAAAAATAGAGAGCGAGAGTTATAGGGGAGAGAGCAAATGAGAGTTTTACGGTTCTTGCAAACGCCACTTGTGTGTTATCAATTGGAGCTCCCTCACCCCCTACCCAAGCTCCTCCTCCAAGTCCACATGCGCTCTTCTTTTTAAAGATTTTATTTATTTATTTGACAGAGAGAGAGAGAGAGATCACAAGTAGGCAGAGAGGCAGGCAGAGAGAGAGAGGAGGAAGCAGGCTCCCTGCTCAGGGCTCAATCCCAGGACCCTGAGATCATGACCTGAGCTGAAGGCAGAGGCTTAACCCCCTGAGCCACTCAGGCACCCCCCCCCCCCACACACTCTTCTTCTAAGCCTGGCACTTGCTATGCCAGCTTGGCCTTAGCCTGGTCTTCTAGCCCCACTCTGACACAACCCCAACATGCAAGCCCTTCCTCTCTGCTCCTTCCCTGATTCCTATTACAGGACCCACCACTGCCTTCCTACTTCACAATGCCACTGTTTTGAGGAGTGGATGAGGTCTGAAGAGAAAGGGCAGGGTGTGAGTACAGGCTGTGCTTTTTGATATGAAGCCACTTGACCTGGGGAGAGGGGAAGGACTCGTCTCCTTAGACACATCTTATGAGCTCAGAGTGGTCTCCTTCCCCGAAGCTGCAAGACATAAAACTTTAAAGGACAACGGGAATGTCCTAAAGGCTGGAATAAACCTTCCTCTCCAATGGCTCTTCATGTCTTTCCTGCATATGTACTAAAATTAAAGAATTCGACATAGTCCCTGGGCTCAGGATATTTGTGTTTATTTAGAGAGATTGATATTAATGAGATGATCACATAAGTAAACGTATATTAAATATGGATGTATATAAAATACAAGATTCTAGGAAAATTTAATAGGAGTTCTGATGTGGATCATGGTTGGCCAGCTGGGCAAGAGAGGGGAAAGGAGGTGGGGAGAGATAAGGCTGTCTCAGGAAGAGCCCTCAGCTGATGCAAAACCCACAGGAGGAGCAGCCAAAGGCAGAAGAGCGAAGCTGGGTGAAGACAGGCAGGGGGATGGCACTGGGGAGCTCTAGCGAGAGTTCAGATTTTATCCCAAGAGCAATGGGAGGAAAGGCATTGAGAGCTGTAAGATGGAAAATGACAAGATCGGCTCAGTGTTTTTGTAAAGGTCAGTCTGTTGAAAGTGGGAAGAACAAAGGCCACCCCAGAGAGTGGTGGCCAAGAGAAAATGAGACCATTGAAAGTATTTCCTTAATAGCATTATCAGTGTACATCGTAAGGTGTTATAATTATTATACCCTTTGTTTCTTAGTCTATCAAGGCAGAGGTAATTCTTCATGTTTTCAGAAAAGTCACATCTTTATTTAAGGTTATAAGATAAGGCTGGGGTCAGATCTGGTGTTAGAACCCACCCACTGTTCCCACCTACTCTCCCAATATAGGCTCTACTCAACCACCTTCAAAACAGAAATTTAACCAAGTGGCCTTTGGTGGAAGCCGGATGTAAGTGAATGTTAGCACAGAACCTTCTGAGGTGAAAGCTGAGGGCCCCTGTTGCTAACCATGGCTGACAGCAAGCCTAGCATTTAGCTTGGCATGGAGGGGCAGACAGGGTGTGCTGCTGGAAAGGCAAAGCAGAAAATGCAGTCTTAGGAAAGCCTTGGGGAAAATAACTCACTAAACATATTACTTTCTTTTTTTTTCCTTCAAAGAATGTTAAGCTCAAGAGCAACTACAGTACATTTATTTTTTCATTTTTTTTCACTTAATTGAGCAGTTGCCACGGCAACTCAAGAACC
>RCUC01151694.1:0-64295 GCA_003697995.1 Taxidea taxus jeffersonii | reverse complement strand
ACATCTCCTCTTTGCAATCAGATTAATGTAATGCAGACATTACTTAGTTCAATGAAGACAGTAGAGAATGCATTTGATTTTTCTACAAGAACTGAGCTTTCTTTTCAGAAGATTAGTGACAATGACAAAATCACTGCTCTTCTCTCCCTTTGACCTGCCCAAGAAATTAGAAATGTCTAACCTGCCAAGAAGGAAATTAAAAGCACACAGAAATAATTTAGAAACTCACATTTGCCTATATTTTTAATACTTTTTTATTTAATAATGTCATGTGCTTTTATTAATTTATTTTTATGTTTTATATTCATGATATTCATTATTATGAGCATATTGTATATTCATGATTTTAATGGTTATGAAAGTAATACATGCTCATATCTTTTTTTTGAACAAAAAAATTGAAATCACATTTTTCTGCCACTTCTTAAGAGCTGTGAGAACTCGGCAGTCATGGCATGAAGGTCCCAGGGCTACATTTGAATTATGGGCCTGGGTCCTAGGTCAGATTCTGTGTGACCTGGGTATTATTGCTGCTTCACCCTTATGTGACTGATAATTAACGTGGATACAAAGTATAGACACTGCCTCGCGTATGAAATATTTTGTTTGAACTCTTCCTTTTATTGTCTGTCTACCCTTCATGAATTCCTCATGCAGGCAAACTTGGTCTAGGACTCCACTTGGAGTTAGTGTTTTCTGTCCTCACTTTAAATCAACAGGTACCTAGCCTGTCTCCATTCTCCACAAGCCGGGCTCTCCATTAGGTAGCTGGTGAGAAAGGCTTCTGTGTGAGGAGCAGCCTCTCCTGTTGGGTCTTTAGACAGCTTTTGTGTAGTCATGGTGCCTTTCAATACCTCCTTCGTCCCACCAGACAGCCGTCGACCCTGCCTAGACACAAAATGCTATGCAGGACCCTCCTCCGGTTCTGTACTGTCATCGGTTCTCATTCCTGCGTGTTCTTGTAACAAATGCTGCATGTCTTACACATATTCTCTTACTACCCACAGCAACATGAGGCGGGCGCTCTCCTCCCTGCACTTTACATGAGGAGACAGAGACACAGGTGAAGTTACCCACGGGCTTCAGGCCACCAGCACGTGGGAAAGCTTAAACTCCATGGCCGGCTCACCTGCCCCAAATCAGGCTTCTCACTGCCATGGGCGCAGCGGAAACATTCCACATCCTAATAGCTCTGCCATTTTCTCAGGGCTGACAGAGCTTATCAGTCATGGACATCAATGATCTAGCACCCTTTCAAAAAATACACATGTGGATGCCAAATTCCTTACAGGTGCTATTGTAGTTCATCTTTTCATCTTTGTGAGGGAGGTAGGACTGTAATCCCTATTTTGCACATTCTTTTTCACGTAATTTCTTCCTTTTTTTTCTTTTTAAAGATTTTATTTATTTATTTGACACAGAGAGAGAGAGAGAGAGAGAGAACGAGCAGGAGGAACAGCAGGCAGAGGGAGCGGAAGAAGCAGGCTCCTTGTTGAGCAGGGAGCCTGGTGGTGGGGCTTGATCCCGGGATCATGACCTGAGCTGAAGGCAGACACTTAACTGACTGAGCCACCGAGGTGCGCCCCCTATTTTGCACATTCTTATTCCCATTTTCCAGTTGGGAGGTTGAGGCTGTGTGGTCTAGGGATACTAGCTCAAAAATGGGGTCTCAGCTTGGGGCCCTGTGCCTCCAAAGCCTGATAGAACCATGAGGGCACATCACAAAGAAAGGCTTCTGTCACCCCAAAGTTTGGGCTGTGTCCCTCAGATTTTTTAAGAGGTGAAGCCTCCACCAAATCAGTCCACATCAGGCTGAGCGTGTATCTCAAATCACACCGCAGCACTCCCACAGCATAAGCATAAGACTGTGCCACAACAGTCTCTCTCTCCAGGTTAGCAATCCCAGCCTCCGCTTGCACTGATTTTCCTCTGAAAGGCTCTCATCATCCTCACTTGGACTCCTCCTGAGAGATGCTTTGTGACTCCCTGGAATGCCACGCACCATTCTGTAAAAGGTCAAGATCCAACGCAAAAGGCCCTCACTGATGGAGGGAGAGAAGCACGCACAGACGGGGCTGAGGAATGTGCGGGGGCCAGCCACAAAGCCCGGACTTGTGCTCCCCAACCTGGGGGTGCTCTTGGGCCACTGCTAGTTTACCATGGGTGGAAGAGTGCTGTTTGCACTCATGGCCCCAAGCCAGACAAGTGCGGCCCACGAAGTTTCTGTGGCAAAGAACAACATGGAACAATATTTTGTCTCTATTCCTTTGTGTGATGTAGTATAGGAAAGCATTTCTTCCTCAGGTTGCTGTTGAGTTTTAATGCTGTCGTGTTAGAGTCAGCTTGCCCTCATCGGGGAAAGCCCGAGCTGCCTCCTTGCACAGCAGTGGCAGTCTCTCTCTGTGTCCTGCATCTTCCGCTGTGAAGATTTCCTTAACTCTGCCACCCAGCACCAGAGTCTTCCTTCCATCACAACGTAGGTCCCTTTCAGCTTAGACTACGCATTCTAGGGCAGTAGAATTGGAGAGAAGTGCCCAGGTCTGGAGTCCTGAGTCCATTCTCTCTCTGCAACTCACCAGCAGGCGGGCCTAAGATGCCAATGGCCCCCACACTTATCCTCAGTCTTCTCATCTATAAAATGGCGATAACCCCTGCTCACTAGCATTGTAGACGTTAGGCAGTCCGGCAGGTCTTATTGAGAGCCCATCATGTGTCCTGTTCTCTGCCAGGCCCTTTAGTAGTTTTAAAGAGATAAAGCCAGAGCTATCTAAGTCATAGCATATGTGTTTAAAGCAGTCAAGGTTGCACCTGGGTGGCTCATTTGGTTAAGCAACCAACTCTTGATTTCGGCTCGAGTCATGTTCTCAGGGTCCTAGGATCCAGCCCTGCGGCAGGCTCTGCGCTCAGCAGGGAATCTGCTTCTCCCTCTCCCTCTGCTGCTCTCTCTTTCCCTCTCATCCCTTCCCCCTCTCTCCCTCTTTATCTGATAAAGAAATAAAATCTTTTAAAAATTAATTAATTAATTAATTAAGCAGTCACTAATGTAGCATTTCCCAAAATAGGTCCTGTAGTGTTTTCTGTTCACATGTGGTTTAAGAAAACAAACAAACAAAAATTCTATGATTAAGTAAATCTCAGAATTGTTGGTACATAAAGCTACCCAAATTACGTTGATGTAGGACTTCTCAGAGCTGACCATGCATCATGCAGCTAGAAGCAGGGGAAGTTCTATTCAATTTCCTAGGCTTTTTTGCCCCAAAACCCTTTTTTTAGGGGGCAGATTTTTATTTTTAAGAGTGGCTACTCACATACTATGGATGAGTTTTCTACAAAACATGGGGAAATGTCAGAAGGAAGTTTCAGGCAGTTACTGAAGGCGGTGTTTTTTTAATATACTGTGAAGATGAATTGTCACCCAAGATAATATATAGGAGAGTGTCCTGGATGTTGACAACTGTCACCTGCATAGTCTGTCTCTGATCTCATAATGCTTTTGGACTATTACTTGAGTGCTAGAGTTGTCTTTCCAAATGCAATAAATATCATTTAAATGGCCCATAAGAGCAAAGAGGATAGACGGATCTATCAGCTCTTTAGGCATATCACAAACTGCAGGAAGAAACCCGGTACATATTGGTGCAAGAATTGGCAGACAGAAGAACAGAGCAGGAGGCTCAAAGACCAACTCATGTATACTTGGAAATTGATATATGATGAAGATGGCACCATGTATCAGTGGAAAAAACATTCTCTTGGGATAGTGCTGAGGGAAAAGGTTTTCCTGTGGATACTTACCTAAATGATGTACAAAAGTGGATTCCAGGGACAATAAAGACATAGTGAGAGAAGTAAAACTTAAGTGTTTATCAGAAGAATATATAAAGAATGAAGTGAGGTATGAAAGCATTTCTTTATAAAACCCCAAGAAACTCTCCTTAAGAAGAGATAATTAAAAAAAAAGAAGAAGAAACTATTTTCTTGCAACAAAATTAATCAGAGGACAGCGTGGGCAGAGGGAACACAGCTGATAGCAGAATGGGGGGACCTATTTCTTTCCCTCCCTTGCTCGTCAGTCTCCAATCACATCAGCCTTTCTCTCTGTCCCTTTTATATACCAACCTCCTTCCTGCCTTGGAGCTGGGATACTTGTCTGTCATTCTGCCTAAAATGTTCTTTCTTGTCTTGATTCACCGAATTCCTACTCCTCCCTAGGAATCCCGCCAAAGTGTCTTTCCCTTAGAAAGGCCTTCCTGACTGCACTCTCCTTTCACCTTCTACTTTGTGTTCATTGTACATCTGGCAGTTGCAAGTAGATAATCATTTAGGGAACTCTTAACTTCGTGTCCCTCTCCCCTAGGAGGTGGTGTGTAAGCTACGGGGGAGCACAGGCCACCTGCTCAGTACTCGGCACAGTGCTCTATGCCTAGAAGAGACCTTCAAAATGTTAATAGAATGAGTTGATGAGGGACAGTTGACAGAGGATATATTCCATACTGCATGCCACCTGAGTGCTACAAGCATGAAGAAGGTTCTAGCATACCTTATCTTGACCTTTATGTCAGCAAGAATTTGGGGTAATTACTTGTGCCCCTGTTTTTCCCTATCATCTGGAAACCCAGCATCTCAACTCTCATTTGTATCACCTACAGTTCCTTGTACTGCATTAGATGGTACGCAGATATTCCTTCATTATATCTCTGTACTGCTTTCCTCCCACTGTGCTCGGTTTTCTATATTTGGACTATCACCATCAGCCATGCTTAATGATTTGCCTTTTGAAAACTCTCTTTGACAGTTGGTGTCAGCCTTCATTTAATTACTTCTTTTGTTGACGACTTTCACTCTCTGTTGACTCTTAATTCGATCTAAGCATTCAGTTATTCAGCAAATATTTACTGAAAACCTAGTGGGTGCCAGGAATGTGCCAGACCCTAGAAAATCTGGCAGTCCCCTTCCAATGTTGACATGCTAACATGACATCTCAAAGGAATCACTGAACAGAGCAGCTCAATTTAGTTAAATATCAAGAGGGCCCCAAATGCACCCAGATTTGGGCACAGCACAAAGAGTGACTGAACAGGAACACGACAGTGCCAAAGCTGGACTAGGTCCCAGCTTCTTTGGAGTAAGTGCTTCAGAGTGTACCTTCATTATTCACGACTGGAAAACTCTTCAAAACAATAGAAATCTACCCAATCATTAGATATTCTTAAATAACATAAAAAATAACCAGACTCTGTTATTGTTTTTATTTTTTATTTTTTTTAAGATTTTATTTATTTATTTGACAGACAGAGATCACAAGTAGGCAGAGAGGCAGGAAGAGAGAGAGGAGGAAGCAGTCAACCTGCTGAGCAGAGAGCCCGATGTGGGGCTTGATCCCAGGACCTTGGGATCATGACCTGAGCGGAAGGCAGAGGCTTTAACCCACTGAGCCATCCAGGTGCCCCTGTTATTGTTTTTAAATACTTGTCCTGCTCTTAAAAGGGTCAAATCAGAGCCAACTAAAGTACCCTGTTCAGATTAATAGTGAGAATAGAGACACTGGAAACTTGCTAGGGGTAAACTAACGAACTACCCTTGGGAGATGGTTTTGATGACAAATCTAAGTTGGTGTCAGTCATTTTTTTTCCGGTCATATTAAGAGCTAGAGCCAGCATGTAGCCATACCTGCTGCAAAGAGATGGGACCTTCATGACAGTGTTTTCAGTAAACTGACCAGGGAAGAATGATAGTGTACAGAGAGCCCTGGAAGGAGGATTGTCTATGAGAGACCTATACACCATTGTTTATTTAGGATTCCTAAAGATAAAATCCATATAAATGGCTATAAGGGAGAATTTCCCATTAATGTCATCAACCACAAAGTGAAATCACATGTCCATAATGGAGTAAGCTTCCTGCCTGCTCAGAGATGGCTGGCTTCCCGAAGTCTCTTCCCAAAGTTCTGAATCTTAGAATTTGGCAGCTTGAATATACCTTTCCAAAAAAAACCTAACTTTTTAAAAATAGTTGTATATATGCAGAAAAGTTGTCAAGATAGTGCAGTATTCCTATACTTCTCATAGTCTCCCTTATTACTAATATCTCATTAATTTGGTAGTTTTGTCAAAATTAATGAACCAGAATTGACACATTGTTACTAACTACAGTCCATTCTTTATTCAGATTTCCTTAGGTTTTTTCTTAAGATTTTTACTTATTTATTTGACAGACAGAGATCATGAGTAAGCAGAGAGGCAGGCAGAGAGAAAGGGGGAAGCAGGTTCCCCGCTGAGCAGAGAGCCCGATGTGGGGCTCGATCCCAGGACCCTGGGATCATGACCTGAGCCGAAGGTAGAGACCTTAACCCACTGAGCCACCCAGGTGCCCCCAGATTTCCTTAGTTTTAACTAATGCCCTTCTTAGGCCCAAGGATCTCATCCAGAATGCCACATCACATTCAGTGTTTCTTGGAAAGGCTCTTCTTAGCTGTGATAGTTTCTCAGACTTTCCTTGGTTTGGATGACCTACCAGTTTTGAAGTGTACTTACTGGTCATCATGTATTTTGCAAAATTACTTTCAACTGAGACTTGTCTGATGTTTTCCTCATTTTTAGATGGGTGTTATGGGTTCTGAAGATAAAGATCACAGAGGTAAAACATTTTCTTCACGTAAATCAGAGGCTTATGCTCTCAACGTAGCTTATCACTGATGACTTTGACCTGGAATAGTTGGCTGATGCAGTGTGTGTCAGATTTCCCCACTGGGAAGTTACCATCCCTGTTCCATGCTGTACTCCTTGAAAGGAAGTCACTAGGTGCAACCCACCTTTAAGGAGTAAGGCGTTAACTATGAAAATTGGCTGGAATTCTTGTACATGAAAGATATGTTTACTCTCTCCCGTTTGTTTATCGATCACTTACTTTTATCAGTCTGGACTACTGATATTTATTTAATGCTTTGGGTTACAATTCAATACTACATTCTGTATTTTGTTGAAATTATTCCAGCTTTGGCCATTACGCACCCTTGGAGTTGTCTCCTGTGTCCCTTTGACCTGATCCCTTAATGATGAGATATTTTTCTGTTTGGTTTCTTATTTGCTCTTTGAGCACTTCCTTTCTTTCTGGACTCAAGATGCTCCTGGCTCATCTTTTGTATTTATTGCCTCACTTCTAGAATCAGCATTTTCCAAGAGGCCCTCATCCTGTAGGTTTTGTTTTTTCTTTTTTTTTTTTTTTAAAGATTATTTATTTATTTATTTGTTAGAGAGAGAGTGCGAGCACAGGCAGACAGAGTGGCAGGCAGAGGCAGAGGGAGAAGCAGGCTCCCTGCCGAGCAAGGAGCCCGATGTGGGACTCGATCCCAGGACGCTGGGATCATGACCTGAGCCGAAGGCAGCCGCTTAACCAACTGAGCCACCCAGGCGTCCCGGTTTTGTTTTTTCTTATGGTTGATGAAATATTTTGGTAGCCACTATGCCAAGCACTTGACACATATTGTCTTTATTAATCCTCCTATCAACACTATTATGTAGCCTTTGACTTCATTTCATAAGTGTAGAAACTGGGGCTCAAAGAAAAGAAATGACTTACCCAAGGCCACACAGTTAGTAAGAAAGTAGAGCTGCGATTCCCACCAAAATCTTTCTGACCCCAAAGCTCACACCCTGAACCCTGGCTGTGCAAGGGCCAGCCTCCCTTGTTAGCGAAGTTAATACCAGATGGAATCCATGTTCTTATAAACCACCCTGAAAGGTGGAAGCTGGTGAACCATACTCTGGAAGGCCTCTCAGAACTCTAGCCACACCAGTCCCTTCCTTCTCTGAATTTCACACTGAGAGCTAAAAGTCTTCCACAGTTGTGGAAGGTGCGTTTGTATGTGCTGTGTTGTGGTTTTCCCCATTTATCTAAATGCCCAGATCAGACTGTTAGCTCCTCAGAGAGCAAGCAAAATCTACTACCATGTAAGATTATCGAAAGAAGTGACTTCTAGGAGCCATATCCCTTCAGAACAGACTAGGGTGACAGAGCTGCCATCAAAGGCAAATATTCAGGGGCACCTGGGTGGCTCAGTGGGTTAAAGCTCAGGTCATGATCTCAGGGTCCTGGGATCGAGCCCCGCATTGGGCTCTCTGCTCAGCAGGGAGCCTGCTTCCTCCTCTCTCTCTCTGCCTGCTTCTCTGCCTGCTTGTGATCTTTGTCTATCAAGTAAATAAATGGAATCTTTAAAAAAAAAAGGCAAATATTCATTTCGCTGCCTTTCATATCAGGAAAGGATAGGTGTCCATGGAAGGGATATCACGTTGTTTTCATGATTATATAGCATTGATTCAGTCTCCCCCAGGGCAAGGAGCTTCTCAAAAATAAAGGTCGGATCTTCCCCATTCTCCAGGGCCTGAGACAATGTCTATGTTCTAGATATTCATGTAGTATGTGTAAAATGTTTAAGAAAGCTGTTGGGTCCTGGGCAGAGCCTACCTGTTCTTGATTTACACACAGTTTCAACCTGCTTTCTTCTTAAGAAGGCAGTAGTATGAGGGGGCTCTAGAGGTGGACAGAATGACAGCAGTGAGAAATGGTAGTACATCTCTACTTCCTCCAAAACCCTTCTGATGGGGCGCCTGGGTGGCTCAGTCAGTTAAGCATCTGACTTTTGATTTCAGCTCAGGTCATGACCTCAAGAATCATGAGATCCAGTCCCAAGCTGAGATCTGCAATGGGAATGGAGCTTAAGATTCTCTGTCTCCCTCTCCCTTGCTCCCCTACCCTCCTCCCCTGCCTTGTATGTTCTCGCTCTCATTCTCACTCTAGCTCTCTCTCAAAAAAAGAAAAACAAAAGATTAAAAAACCCCACTGAGAAAGACAGTGAATGGAGAACAGAAGTGAAAAGGGGTAAGCATACACGGTCACAGAGAAAGGGAGAGAAAACAATTGAGAGAGAATGAGGGAGAAAGCAGGTAGATGAGAGCTAGACATGGCTGCGGGATTGAAAGCCACTCCAGGAAGTGAGTGGGACAGGGCCACTTACCCATGTGGCATTTTAAGTGCAGTATCTGGGTCCCACAGAAGTCAATAGCAACCTGGATTGGTCAAAAATCTGCACTCACTCGGACTCTCCATCTATCCCCAGCTCCCACCCACAGTGGACCTGGTTAGGTAGTAAGTACCTCTTCCCAACCTCACAGAAGATCAGAAGATTGTTCTCTAGAAAATTTGACCAGGGCACTTGAGTGACTCAGTTGGTTAAGCATCTGCCTTCAGTTCAGGTCATGATCCCAGAGTCCTGGAATCAAGTCCTACATTGGGCTCCCTGCTCAGTAGGGAGTCTGCTCCTCCCTCTCCCTCTGCCTCTCCCCTCTGCTCACGCTCACTCTTGCTCGCTCTCTCAAATAAGTACATAAAACCTTTAAAAGAAAAGAAAAGAGAAAAAAAGTTTGACCAGAGGACCTCTGGCCTCTGGACATTAGGCACAGATGAGGTCAGGAATAAGGTATGTAAATGGATTTAACTGAAAGTCTGTCCCTGAGCATCAAAATGCCCAGCCGCCTTCCCCTCTGACACGCAGCTCTCCTATATCAAAAGTTACACCCACCACTTTCCTGGCAGGAGTTAGAGATTTCTTTTTTGATGAGATTAGCCCATGGGTACTGACTGCCCACTGCTACTGACATCTGGACACTCTCCAGTGAATTAACCAAACCCCCACTACTGTGCCCTGCAGCAAGTTTCACCCATCTAGAAACACAGTGCTTCCAATCAGCTTTTTTATTCTCATGGAAGACAGAAGAGCACATCCATCAAACAAGGAAGGGATGGCTAAAAAGGAAGGGTCAAAGAGTAAGAAAATGCTCTTAAAAACTAAGAGTATGATAGTCAAGCTTAAAAAAAAATTAACAGAATAATTGGAACTTAAAGTATGACCCCAAAATTAGAAACTAAAGAAAAAGGATTAAACAGTAGGAAGAAAAAAAGAAAATTTAGGAAATAAAGGATTTTTTAAAAATAGAGCATTTATGGGCTCCAGGATAAGAAAAAAATATATACAAGAAAGTGAAGGATATACAGTTAAAGCCATGGACAGTATACACATAATCATAGTAATGTAGATTCTGAATAATGATTTTACCAAAGTTGTATGGAAGAGTCCAGACCATTGCAGAAATTCAGTGGATAACGTCTAAAGTGGATAAATCAAGAGATAGTGTGGAAGCATATTCGGGGCCACAGGAGGAGAAACCTGTGGAAGAACGTCCTGGCAAGTTGAACGCTCTTGCAGTAGTAAGAGCTATGAGCCATTGCTCTTTGATTGGAAGTTTTATAATACTAGATATTTAATACTTGTCTTGATACATATATTTAATACTTGTCTCTCTCTGCCTGCTTCTCTGCCTGCTTGTGATCTTTGTCTATCAAGTAAATAAATGGAATCTTAAAAAAAAATGCAAATATTCATATCATAAAAAAATGATACTTTTTTAAAATAAGTCACACTGATTTTAAAATGTCAGCCTGATGGAGCCATTTCCTGTTCAAGTGGCCACGTGCCTTAATAGCCCCTGGAGGGCATTGTAGAACAAATAACGTCCATGTCAGTGGTCTTGAGTCATCCAGAAAAGGTTTGATTTTGTTCTGCGTGTTCTGCTCTAGAGAAACAGATGTGACAGGGATCAGCTTCGTGCTCTAGTTATTTGGGGGAGAGAACTGATGTGGACCGTCCTCCTCTCCCAGTGTGGGAAGAATAGTGGTGCTGGCCTCCCTTCCCCATCTCCCAGTGGGGCTCACCCTGTCTCCAGAAGAATCAAGGGCTGACTCGCCACAGACTGACTTGACTTGGTCCAGAGCTCTGATCTTCATCAGAAGCTGTGGGTCTGCCAGACTCCTGCCCTGCAGAGCTGACCTGCCAGCAGTTTCCTGAAAGCCCCTTATCCTCATCCTCGGATGGCTGCATTGAGGTCAGTTAGTGAAATTCACCAGCCCCAGGGTGGAATCCTCTGTAGCAGAAATTAACTTCCCCTCCCAGGGAGCCTGCAGTAGTGAGTAGGAGGGACACAGACTAGAGAGCATTTCCCTTATTCATTCTAATACTGCCAAGACCCCAGGGATGCTTTGCTTGGCTGGTACGTGCCTGTTTTAGTGTCACTAAGCAGAGATAGCCAAATTAAAGTCACACTGACCAGCTGCCATGAGAGGCAGTTTGGAGTCTGTAAGCTGCTTCATGCATCTTACCTGGTAATTTTTTTTGTTATCAGGGTCTCTGCTGGGAAGATTGCAGCAACACTTCCCGGGCTAGAATGAGGCTTTTTGTTTAAACCCTGACATAGCAAAGACTGTTCCCCGGGATTTTAGCATATTAGAACAATTAATGATAAATTATTATAAAATTTTGACACACTAATAAAAAGGAATGGGTGGCTTTCTTCTATCTCTTGCTGTAAACCTTAAGCAAAGCTTTTGGGAGATTTTTTTTTTCTGCCATGGGATTATTTGAATAATATTAAGGGCAAGCAAGTAACATTTGAAGAAACTGGGATTTGAAAATTAGTGGTTTGCCAGCCACACAGAGGAAGATCCTTTGAAATATGGAGATGGAAATTGCTGGAAATGGAAGAAACCCCTGACTACTCCCCAAATGGGTTGTGAAGATTGATAATGCAAAGGGAGGTCTTCCTCATTTCTCTCCATCATTCCCTCCCCCCTTCCCTCTCCTCCTCCCGCTTCTGTCTGTACTCCCAACCCCCCCCAACCCCCACTCCAGCAGTTTTGGCAAATGAGGGGTGGGAACTGCTGGAGGACTTACTATGTGCATGACATGGACCACATGTGTTTTAATAATTACATAAAGAATTTAGTAATTTCAGTAATAAGTGAATTGTAATAATTCAGTCATATTTGTGCCATGGTACATATCAAGAAACTGAGGCTTAGAACTATTACTTTGCCTATGGGCACCCAACTGGCAAGTGGTAGAGCAGGGATGGTAAACTAGGCAGGTGGAATCCCGGGCTTCCGTTGCACACGCGGCGCGGAGTGAGCGCACAGTTGTGTCAGCCGCAAGCTCACCGATCATAGCCGTGTTGACAGTAGAGAGTGTGCAGAATGACCCACAGAGCAGTTAAGTGATTTGCTCTCACACCAGTCAGTGGCACCAGAATATATCCCATTCTCTCACGCCACGCAGCTCTTGCCTCTGCAGTGCCAGCTTGCCAAATAGAAGAAGAATTAGTATATTAACTTCTAGAAACATAAAACTTCCTGTCCGGGTCCCAGGTTTTGAATCCTCACACTACTTGAATCGATCTTAAGTTTTAAGTAGAACTGTCGAGGACTGCCTAGAGCAATGCCAAAGAAACTATTTTAGGCTAATATTTGTTACGTGAGGGACAGAAGATAGAAGCCTATGACAATAGTAAATTTCTTCTTCTCCTAGCTAATTAGACAACAAAGCAAAACGTTTACTGTCAGGCAGAATGTTAACTTTAAGCCATTGTGGGGGATTCCAGTCAATCAGCAGTTGCCCTGATGAGACAGAAGGGACTCCCTGACACTGGGACAACATTACTGGCCCAAAGGGTTCTGGTTCTACTGGGCCTGGGTGGATCATGGGTATAGATTTTCCCTTTTAAAAGTTCACCTTCGGCCAGAGCTGCCTAGGGTCAGGGAGGGAGATGGTGACTTCTCTTTCATTAGGGCAACCCCTGATACATTGGAGTCCTCCACAGGGGCTTGGGTGACAGAGACGGGATTCTAGAAAAGCCTTGGTCTTGATGGTCGCCTTGTCCCCACTGACCAGCCACTCTGCCACGTGCAGCTGCTAGGCTGAGCTCACGAATCCCCTCCTACGCCCTGCCAGTTTTGGAAGGAAAAAGACAAGAGACACTCATCCCATAAGCTTCCTACCTCCATGACCTCCTTTTTTCATTTCATCATGGTGAAACCTATCTATACTCTCTTTAAGGCTCAGCTGAACCATTCACAAACTTCTCCTTTGCTTCCCATGCCACAGCCTCAAGGTATGAATAATCTTACCCTTCAGGAAAGTTCCGCACATAATTTTTTTGCAGCTCCTTAATCACCTGAGGTTGGTCTCTGCCTAGTATTATTCATGTGGCCATCTTACTGATCCCATTAGATCCTAAGACTTTTTTTTTTTTTTTTAATAGATCCTAAGACTTTAAAAATAAAAGGGAATCTTACTCATCTCCACTTTCCACACCACTCTTAGGACCATGGCTTTTCTGGGCCCGGGACTCAGCGTGTCGTGGTATTATAGAATTTTTGGGCAGATAAATGTCATGTGGTAACAAAGGTTTAGAAAGAAGAGAATGACTCCCCACATTCCTTTCTCCTAATAACAGCTATCTGGATCCTGACATGCTCTGGCAGCCTTTCATTCTTTAGTGTATGGCTTTAGTTTACTCCAGGAAAGAGAGTAAAGGGACTGTCAGCCTCAGTCAGGGGCTAACAAACCATGGCCTGTGGGCTAAATCGGGCCCTTCTACCTGTTCTTATTTGGCCAGTGAAATAAGAAGAGTTTTTACATTTTTAAATGATTGAGGGGGAAAAAGGAAGAACAACATTCTAGGATACAGTAAGATTATGTTAAATTTAAAATTATTTGAAATTCAAATGTCACTGTCCATGAAGTAAGTTTTGCTGGAATGCAGCCAGAGCCTTTTGTCTATGTACGATCTGTGATGGTTTGGCACCAAAATAGCAGTTAGGGATTGAGTAGTTACCACAGAAACTGTACATCCCACAAAACCCAAAATATTTACTATCAGACCCTTTGCAGAAAAAGTATGCCAGCCCCTAATCTGAGTCATTCTCAGAAATGTCTGCCACCGTGTGCAAATGGACTGGGGTGCGCTCTTTGACAAAGCAAACATTGGATGAAAGCCCAGAGAATCTTTTGGTTGGGATTGCACCTGGATTCTCACAGCAGGTGAGGAGGCCAGAGGCGCTGACCTCGGGTATTTTCCACTCGCTTTCTGCTGTCCTATAAGAACTCTCCATGGTTCCTTTGGAGAAAGTACAAACTACAAAGTGTGAAATTAGGAGATTACCAGTCATTGCTGATCATTCTATTTGCCAGAGATAACTCATATCTATAGTAAAATCTAAGGGACTCTTTGTTGCCGGGTTGCCTCTGATTCAACTGTGTGTGTATGTGTGTGTGTGTGTTAGGGAAATCTATTTTGAGTGTGTCTCTGTGGGTCTCTTCAGAGGAAATCCATTTTGGATGAATGCCAGTTATCTTGTATGTGGGGATCATGAAGACATTTGGAGTTTCCAAATAAAGACACATCAATTAGCACTTAGTGACGATCAGTTCAGCCCCTTGGAGAGTTGTGGTTACAGTGCTTTGTTTCAGAATTTGCCATTAACATGTGTTTCTCTTCTTTTCTTATTATAGGGTAATGCCCTGTACTTCAAATCAGCCAGAAATGTTACAGTGAACATTCTCAATGACCAGACTAAAGTGCTAACTCAGCTTATCACAGGTAAGAAGCTAAAGGACTTGGCAGTGCCTACCCCACACTAAGCGCCCAGAAAACATAGAGCCCAAGACTGAATGCAACAGCTGGTGAACTCATGAAGGAAATGCACGCTAACACGTTTTGAAGCAAGGAGAGGGCAGCATGTGTGCCATGATTCTGCTGAAGCTTCATCATATGTACACATTTAACTTATACAAACCCAACAATACTCATTTAGAGGGGCAATAAGCTATTTTTCATGTAACAGGGCTCCTAAACAGAAGCCAGCTGCTTCATCTGGTGCTCAACAACGGAAAAGCTCTCTGCTCCCATGCTGAAGGACAGGCTGGCTGGGTTGGATTAACAGAGAGAGAGAGAGAGCACAATATATACAAAACCCTGCACACAGACTTTATGGGGTGTAAAGGGGATTTTTGAAGGTAATTTGAATCCATACCATGTTTGCACTGGGTCCTGACTTTGAACCTGACCCGACTGCAAAGCGCAGATGTACCTCCATTGATGATGTGTGTGGGGTCGCTTTCATTAGAGCAGATCTGCACTCACTGGGTTTTTGGCCGCATATTCCTACAATTGAAACGAGGTTTGGTTATTCACGCCATGGCGATAACGAGAAGCCTGGGCCTTACGGTCACGGTAATGCACTGAGTGGTAGGATCAGTGCCCCCAGCGGAGGTTATGAACCTCGGTAAGCAGGAGCCATTATGCAGTGGATGGGAAACGAGGTATGCGTCTGAGTAGCACTGTCGGAGAAAATGCCATTTGTTGGGCTTCGGGGCTGAGAGAGAAGTGTACAGATGGGCATTCGGAGAAGCCCGTTGCCCAGACACCCTGAAACGTTCCTGTGACTAAAACATCTGGCGCCCCCGCTCATAAACACGCCGCGGGGAAACAGGTGCCTTGTGCCCAGAGGCTTGCCGGGGAAGGGGTCTCTGCGCCCTGCAGGAGCGCACAGCAGCTGATTTCCGGAGGCTCACGGCAAGCGGATGACTAGGACCATCTCCCAGCAGAGGGAGGAACCACCACACCGTGCAGCCCCTAATCCATAAACATGTTGTTCCAGGGCGCCCCTGGATTGGCCTCCTTGCTTACAGAACATCTGGCTGCAGTCACAGTGCTAAATAATTAAATAAACAGCTTCAGTAAGCAGTGATTTAAGCAGCGTGAGGGAAACTTGCCTCCAGGAGGGAGATAAATCCGACCTCCCGTTCCCTGATTCCTCAGTTCAAAAGGAAGTTACTTAGCCTGTGGATCATTGACCATCTATTTGCCATGGGAGATTCGCTTCAGTTGAGAGATTGTGTTTTGGTAAAGCTGGCGGCGCCCAAATGACTATTCTTCTGGGGCTGTCTCTCCCCCTCCCCCTCCATCCCTATCCCTCCTCCCTTCTCTCCCCAAATTCCTTACCCCCTCCTCCCAGCTTCCTTCCCTGCTCTCCCTTTCCATTCATCTTCCCCTTCCCTCCCCATCCTTCTCTCTTCTTTCTCTCTCCCCCTGTCTTTCCTCCTCCTTCTGTCTCCCACATCTCTCCTCTCTCTCTGTCTCTCCTTTTTCTCTTCTCCTGTTCTTCCATGCCGTCTCTCTTCCTGGACCCCCTGCCCAAGTTAGGCCCTCCTGGCAGCCGAGACACCTCTCGGAGCTCTCACAGTGAGGCCCAAGATAGCTCATATTAAAATGAAATGGGCAAAAAGCCACTCTAACAGCAGCTGGCAGGAGCCTTTCAAGATGATCACTAGAGAAGATAATAGATGGTTCAAAATATAATTCTAAGTACATAGACGCATGCACACTCACCCCCTCATGTTTTCCTTCAGGCTTCTCCTTTTGCATTTATACACGTGGTGGAAAGCACAGAGTAGTTCCGGTAGACAGGGCCTGCTAAAGCTTGATCTCCTTGGTGGCGAGCCTACCCCGGAACAAACGACTCATCTCGTCTAAGTACTCAGGTTGACAAAGGCAATCCTGAGGATCAAGACTCCTGCTGACCTCAGGAAGATCTCAGAGGCCCAGTAGAAATCCCAATGTTAGCAACTCGGATCAATTTTTCCCATGGAATTTTTCCCTTTTTTTTTCCCATGGGCTCTCAGTGATAGTTAAGTTGCCAGACAAGGCCACAAATGCACATCAGGCCCACCCTGTGGCTGATTTAGTGTCCTCTCAGTAGTGGCCCATAGACAAAGCCCTGTGGCCTGCATGGAGAAGGGTTGCAGGGGAGCCTTTCATGGCATCTCACCAGAGCAGGGAAGGGTCTCAGGATCCAGGGAGTTTGGGGAGAGGAATTAGGCAGGATGGCTCCCTTCCATCTCTCAGATTCATGGCCCTGGCATGACTGGGGGCCTGCTGGTGTGTCCAGATGGGTTCCAGGCCTCCCGGTGTAGGAGATGCATTTAGGAAGTCCTCTGCGTATAGCACCACGCACTGAGGGAGCTTAGCTGGAGAGTAGTTGCTGGTTACAAGTAATGGTTTTTTTCATCCCAGGGAGGAACAGTGGGTCCACTGAGGGACTGCCTCAGCAGTCTCCAGCTCCATTTGCATTTCCCTCCAGAATTTATCTTTCTTTCTTTCCTTTTTTTTTTTTTTTTAAGATTTTTTTAAGATTTTTTTTAAGATTTAAGATTTCTAGGACATTTGGCAGCCCCAGGTAAAATCAACAAAAGGACAAGCCATCTGCACCATTGAGCCAGCAGTTGCTCTGTGGGGTTTTGGCTGAAACTGCCAACTGCAGAGCTTTATATGTGCAAATGGCTCTGGCCCTTGGTAGATTCCTTTTTGTGTTCTGAGGAGCCCTGGAAAGCAAGATAACTTAATTGTGTCTCTGATTGCTTTAGTGTCTTTAGGACATTCTCTTGCATGTCTCATAAACCAATCTTAAGTTCAGAGCAGATTGGCTTTACCCAGGCAGATGTGTTCTCAACTCCTCAAGGGCCTTATCTCATGATACTGTCCAGGTCAATGGAGGCAGAGGCCAAGCATTTTTTGTTCCCCACTCATACCCCCCTTATGCCATTGACTAGATCCAGAGTGGCAAATTGTACTCACTGTATGCCTCCCCCCAAGGTCATTCATTCATTTATTAGTGCTCCTTCACCTCCTGATCCCCAGTCTCCCTCCTAAAAAATACATAGTTAACAATCCCAATGTATTAATAAGTTACAATTCACTTCAAATTGTAAGTTCACTTACAATTTTGTTGTGATCAAGAAGTCAGCCACATCTGAGTCCTCCCAGAGTCACCTAATCCCAAATCCTCACTTTCCATCTCTGTTCTTTCAGGATGGCACTCTGGTCCTTGTCTCCAGCTTTCCACTGCCCCCTCCTACCCACCCTCCCAAAGCTCTGCCCCTAGCTGCTCCTCCTGTTTTGAGTCCAACCCTCTTCTCTCTCTAGACAAATACACATCCCTGTTCTTCGGAACAATTCTGAGAGCTTAGTTCCAGACCCAGATCTTCCAGTAGCTGACCTGGTGACCTTGACAGAGTCCTTAGCTCTGCTCCCACTTGTTCTTCTCAGTTACAGCATGAAGGCAGCCATGGCCAGGTCCCATGCCATTTGAAAAGTCTCTACCATGTCTATTTCAAATTCCCATTCATTCAGGAGCCTTTCCAGTGTCCTTCCTTTTGTCAGAGGTCTCGTGGGGATGTATTAGCAGGAGATGAGGGCTGCCAAATTGGCATGATTGATTACATGAATGAGGCAAGGGCACTGAGAGGTGATTGTCATTAAGTATTTTCAATGGGTTGGGACCATTGCATTAGAACAATGGTGATGAGTTATGATCACAATGAGGGTGATCACTAGAGCAGTCCCCTACATTTCATACCACTTTCCCACCTACAAAGTTATTTTTATAAACATAGAATAATTTAATCATTTTAATCTTTCTATAAAGTAATAGAATAGATAGATGGTGATAGTATACTTTTACAGATGCAGAAAAAAAGGTTCAGAAAGATCAAAGGATCTTCCCAAAGTCACATTACCAGAAAATGAGAAAGTTGGGGCATAATTCTTCTGATTCTTAGTCTGGTGGTCCTGCCAATAAGAACAGCAGCCCTAGATGTCCAGGACTAGGCCTGGCATCATAAGTCAAACCTCCATGTTCTCCTGTTTGAACACAAATAATTTTGCAGAAATCAGCACCCAACAAGGCCACTTCGTTGGTCATGAGGGATCAACAGAAAACAAAAAACAAAGACAATTCTAATCTTGTCTGAATACAGACAAAAATGGAAACACTTATCTAAACCACTAAAGTAACCAAACATCCCTCAGTCCTGGTTACTATCACTGACTGCTGTTTCTTTATCCATTACAGCCTTAGCATTGCTCTGGTCTTTCCTACCTCTAGATAAGATATATTGACATGACAGTTGTAAAATTACTCCCACTTTCCAATAGCACCTAGTCCAGAGCAAAGCCTTTCTTCCTTGAACCAAGTCCCCAAATAACCTAACATAAAACTAAATATTCTAATAAGCTTTTTCTTACTGAGATGCCCTGTGTGGTTGCCCATGGTGTGTGTTCTCCATCACAGCAATGAATAATAAACTCAACTTTTTCACCTACACCTGTGTTCCTGTTGGTCTTTGCCTGGAAGGCATTGAGGGCCCTTTCACTACAGCTTTTTATAGTTAAGTGACACTGTCTTGAAAAATAACCAGAGACAAAAATGCCCCATCAGAATCCCCTGTGGAGTTTTGGGAAAATATAAGATTTCTACACCCTAACCTCAAAAATTATTTTTTCTCTATGAATTTCCAGACCAAAAGATAAATTCCTTTTTATCTGAGTGAGGTTCGATGAGGATGATTACACCCCCAGGTTTCTCTGATGCATTTTTGCAGAGCAGCTTTGAAGAGGCCCCTGAACTTAAGATATTCTGGTAGCTCTAGCTCAGAGAAACCGAAAAGTCTCCTCTTATTGTTGTTATTGTTTTAAAGGAATTCTAACATACTAGCATTTTATTTTTTCCATGGTACTGAAAACTCTGCAGTTTTCAGATTCATTAGTGTTTAAATTTATGTCTGTCTCCATCAGAAGATGCCATCATGATAGCCCCATTTCGAGAATGGCACCTATTGTCCTATGATAAACCCTCTAAAAATGTATTGAATGAAATTCTAGCATAAAAGATTTCAACTTTCGGGACGCCTGGGTGGCTCAGTTGGTTAAGCAGCTGCCTTCGGCTCAGGTCATGATCCCAGCGTCCTGGGATCAAGTCCCACATCGGGCTCCTTGCTCGGCAGGGAGCCTGCTTCTCCCTCTGCCTCTGCCTGCCTCTCTGTCTGCCTGTGCTCGCTCTCTCTCTCTCTAACTAATAAAGAAATAAAATCTTTAAAAAAAAAAAAAGATTTCAACTTTCTAGCAATTAATAGCAATATATTGTAGCCTTTTCTGCCAGGAAATGATCTATATACTGAGGACATAGACTTGTCTGGTGTCACATGCAGCCACTGGGTTAAGAGTGAGACAAACTTGGGGCGCCTGGGTGGCTCAGTGGGTTAAAGCCTCTGCCTTCAGCTCAGGTCATGGTCTCAGGGTTCTGGGATCGAGCCCCACATCGGGCTCTCTGCTCCGCGGCGGGGAGCCTGCTTCCTCCTCTCTCCTTGCTTGCCTCTCTGACTACTTGTGATCTCTGTCTATCAAATAAATAAATAAAATCTTAAAAAAAAAAAAAAAAGAGTGAGACAAACTTCAGCTGAATTTAAAGCATCCTTTCCAATGGTTAGAGCTGTTGGCCAAAAGAGAAAGATGGCAAAAGATACACTGATTACTTCAGGAGGTGGTAAGCTTGCTGTGCCTTGATACACTCAAGCCAAAATCTGTAAGTATTTGGCAGAAATTTGGTAGTTAGCTAAGGGAAACCTCATTCGAGCATTAGTCTGAAGAAGGGACATGATGGCCTTTAAAATCATAGCCTGAAAGCATATGATTAAAAGTAATTGACAAGACATGACCAGAGTCACAAGACTGATTTTCATGTTTGGCTTCTGAAAACCAGTCCACTTACATTAAAGTCCAATACAGTCTTGTCATATGCATATGTTCTGTGAAAACCTCTTTGTAAATGAATGCAATGAAACTAACCTCTCTCTCTCTCCCTCCTCCCCCCTTCCCTCCCTCCTAGGTCCAAAAGCCGTAGAAGCTTATGGCAAAAAGTTTGAAGTAAAGACAGTTTCTGGAAAATTGCTCTTCTCTGCAGATAACAACGAAGTGGTGGTAGGAGCTGAAAGATTAAGAGTTTTAGGTAAGAAAACCTTAATCCTTTAATTGGTTAGATGCCAATGTATGCATTTTAGAGGAAAAGTAAAACGGTGCCTAGAAGAGAGATTTAGGTCTATTACCTGGATTCTCTTAAGGCAAGGTTGATGAACTCCCCCACCCCTCACCTCAGAACTATGTCCCCCCCATGAAAATGTCTCAAGTCATGTGTTTTTCATTTTCTTTTTCTTTTTTTTTTTAATAACCATATAATGTATTATTAGCCCCAGGGGTACAGGTCTGTGAATCACCAGGTTTACACACTTCACAGCACTCACCATAGCACATACCCTCCCCAATGTCCATAACCCAACCACCCTCTCCGGACACCCCTCCCCACAGCAGCCTTCAGTTTGTTTTGTGACATTAAGAGTCTCATATGGTTTGTCTCCCTCCCGTCCCATCTTGTGTCCTGTGTTTTTGTGGCATAATTCCTAGCCCTGAGCTTCAGGTAGGGATGTGTCTTCATGCCGACAAGTATAAGGGAGCACATCCTGTCCTCACAGACTGGCGGTCTTGGAAGAAGCCGTCAAGACCTATATATGTGATTCAGAGATTCCTAAAACCTGGTTGTAAATGAAGAATCATCTAGGGAACTTCTGAAGAGTTTAGGTTTATAGACCCAACCATGACTCACTGAATTAGAAGCTCTGGTGGAAGGGCTCAAGATGCCACCTATCCCTGCTCTGTCACCAATTAGCTGTATGACTTTGGACAACATACTGAGCTCGCTGAGCTGGTTTTCTTTCCTGTTTGGTTGACCCAAGAACACCTACCATCTCAAGTGGTCCCTAGGGCTGAATGAGTTCCTGTTGTATCCGCCAGGTGTTTTGAATTCGGTGTTTCACTTTAGAGCACAATACTTTGCTTTCTCCTCAAATTTGTCCCATTTGCAGATGAGTAAACAAAGGCTTGACAAGGTAGAGAAACTTGTCCAAGGTCAAGCGATTGTTCAAATCTTTACCCATAGACTCCAGCCTCAGTGCACTTAAATGCACATAATACAGTTCTCAGACCTTAGCCAACCCTTAACACTTATTTCTCTATTATGTGTAGAAATGGCATTTTCCGTATTAGTTTTAGGTTTTAGGGGACAGTGGGAGAAACAAACACAAAAACTTCAGGCTCTCTTTTTGTTCCAGAATACTTTGCTATACCAGCTGTAGAATAATTGCCCAGGGTAAAACGTAGTGCTCATGCTCATGCTCAGATCATTCTGTACCAATGTGGTTTGGCACTTCCCGTTAGTGCCTTGGCACTTCGTGAGTCACCTTGATTCTTTAAAATCTGAATCTTTGAAAAGATTCAAGATCGTTTTAGATGTCCAAATACTTCAGCTTAATCTTTGTGTACAAAACTCCAGGATGGTATCATTTAAGAACTCTTCCCCCACCACCCCACTGTTGAGTAGACAAAGGACTGGAAGATTATTGTAGTTTTTGGTTGCTTGAAGGCAGGTGGATATTTTTGTTGTTGTTGTCATGGCGTCTGCTTGTGATATTTTACTTAGAGAACAATTTAGGACAAAAATCTGTCTCTTTCCATCATTAGGAACATTTGCTTTTTTATGTTAAAATGTAGAAAGGAAGCATCATAATAAATACCACTGCTGCTATCAATGCTACAAAGATTAGGAAATGACCACCCCACAAATCTCGCATCAACCTACTCAGTGAAATGAGCCTGGTGTGTTGCAGAAATGAGCTTCCTGTCAGCTGGGATTCAGCCATATGGTGTGGAACGAGAAGTTTAGGCAATTTCATTTTCAGCTTAATGAGAAGTTTGTCTTTTTGAGTCATCAGACTGAGCAGGCTCTTGGGAGGTTTGAATCTGGATGCATATTTCATGGTGGAGTCTAATGTAGCTAGATGTGAATCCCCGCTCACACCCTTAGGATCTGAAGGACCCTACCCAAGTCTGTTTTTCTCTCTAAGCCTTGGTTTCCCCATGATAAAACAAAGAGAGTGGAACAAAATGGAGACTAGAAGAATGAATGAATATAACAAGAAACATATGGAAAGGAATCAATTATTTCTGTTGATAGTTGAGTAGGAATAGCAGTAGAAAATCATAATGAATAAGCCTAAGAAGATAATGCCTCCAGAATATAGTAGCTTAACTCAATTGTTTACGTTCTTCTCTGGATAAGTTCCCCACCTCTTTAGTTTTCAGGATGGTGACTTCCTTGCGCACACTCAAAGGATCCTGAATAGTATGACAAAGGGACTAGAAGTCATGCTTCATAAAGAAGGTTCAACTATCTGGAAATTTTTATCTGGCAAGAGATATGGGGGGCAGGGATCAGTATAGGTGGATCACAATTGCTGATCTATCATACATGCACGTCTTTTCTGAGGAAAAGAGAGCAGGGCAAGGGCACATAGCAGAGTGGCTGAGAGTATAGGTTCTGTAGTTGACATTGGCCAATAATCCTTGTTTCTGTCATCCATCAGCCAGGGCCTTAGGATGTCACTTCACCTTTCTAGGTGTCCTTCTATGCTGTGACATAGTATAAGAATTATTGGCTGTTGGTGCACCTAGATGGCTCAGTGCGTTAAGCGTCTACCTTCTGCTCAGGTAATGATCCTGGGATTGAGCCCCACATCAGGCTTCCAGCTCAGCCGGAAGTCTGCTTCTCCCTCTTGCTCTGCCTCTCTCCCCCATTTGTGTGCACTCTCATTCTCTCTCCCTCTGAAAGTAAATATATTTTTTTTAAAAATGCCTGGCTGACACAGTCTTTGGGAGAACTACACAGCACAATGCATGGAAAACAAGTAGCACAGTAAGTGGTACACAGTAAGCACTCTATAGATGCTAACCATCAGGTTGGTGATGGTTTCTGTTGGTCCACTCAGGCTTCAGGGAACCCATCACATTCTAAAACTTTATGCAACCCTGAATGTTTGCATAAGAAGGTACTCAGAAGTTGGCAGAGAACTTGTGGAAGTATTCCTATATCCATTAAGTTTGGCCTAGTGGATTTCCTGGACATAGGAAGGGCTAGAAGAGAAGGAGCCTTTAGTTGCCAAGAAATACTACACTGCCCACTTCACCCAGGTGCACATGAGGCTGGTCTTGCTAGCATGTGTGCTCTCAAGTCAGACTTACATGATGGATGGGTTGAAGGCCTGGGTTGAATTCCCAAAATTACAGGATCTCTTCCTCTACTCACTAAGATGTGGCTCTGAAAGTGTGGGTCCTTGAATGGGGAGCAGCAGCTCTAGTCTGCTCATTAGTCTTGCAGACTCAATCCCCACCCAGACCTACTGAACCAGAAACTCAGGAGCGGGGCCCAGCAAGCTGTCTTTGAACAAGCCTTCCAGGTGATTTTGATGCATGTGTATCAGACCCTCCCAACTTTATCCCAGCTTTGCTGGTAGCTTTCATTCGAGTTCAGACTCCACTTTGATCACTTTGCTCCAGAAAAGCCCCAGTATGCATATAGCTAACACATGTTAAGGGTTTACTCTGTGCAAAATGCTAAACTAATCACCGTGAATAGAGACACTGGGTAGGAGGGCCCTGGCTTACCACCTGGATGTACAGAGGAACCAACTGAGGCACAGAGTGGTGTGAAACTTACCCAAAGTCCCACAGAGAGAAACCAGTGGAGTCATGATCTGAATCCAGGCAGTCTCCCCACTATACGTGTGACTCCTATCCTGATCATCTTCCTGGAGCTCCGCAGTAACTGCACCATGAGGAGAGGGAAGGAGGACCGGGCAACTGTTTTCCAGCTGTTCCTCCCTTCCTGGCTTCTAGCTACTCCACTGTTCCCACAGTCCTCCAAGGTCTCAGACTTTTCCTCTGCTTCCCTCATTAGCCCTTCTTTCCCCTCATTGGCTGTGGACTCCCTCCAGGCTCATTTCCTTGTTTGCCTCTTCACGTGTCTTGGGGAATCCCACACTTACAAACAGCTTCTACATTGGCTCCCTTTCAGATGACCCCACAACAGTATTTGCTTTGAACTGCCTTCTCACTTCGAATTCCAAATTCCCAGCAAGTAGCCTGTACTTTCCTGCACAGAGGTCATTCTAGTACTTTTCCTTGTGCAGTTGGACTCAGGTGTCCTCCAGCAAACTTCCTGCCTCACCAGAGCCCACTTCCTAACTCTGCTGATAGGGGCTGTCATTCTCCTAGGCTCCTGGTGCCTGGCTCCTCTAGTCTCTTTGTTTTCCTGCAAGTGCCGGGCCCTGTCTGTCTTTATATAGTCCTGATGTCTTTGCCGTCCTTGGGATTTCCATATTGTAAAGTGTTCTCTTTAGAACAGACATAAGAGAATTCAAGTTTGTAGTCAGGCCCATCTCTTTAATTACCAAAAGGATATAAGTTAGTGTGCAAGATAAGGCATGATATTGTTCAGCTTTAATTGCAGAACAAAGTTATTAAATATGGGGCAGGAATGATCTTTTAAGAAAAAACAACAAGAAAATAGGCAACATAAAAGTCAGCACATCCAAGAGGCATCTTCATGGAGACGTCAGGGAAAAAATAACTGATTTTCATTAATGACCAATTTCATTGAACAATGAATTGGACATTCTAGCATTTATAAACAAAGTGTAATTATAAAGTGTTATTCTAATTGTTAATTAGGTCTATTTATACCCTAGATTAGTTTTTTAAATATGTCCTCTAGATACTACTTGATGCTAATTATCTGGGTTACGTTATTATTGATTGAAAAACATTTTTAATTAATTCTAAAGCCATTTAAATTAGCAGAAGATTTATAGAAATTTAAATGTGGTCTGATGCTAATTTTTTTAAGAAGACATCAGATGACACATTTAGCCTTTTGAATTAGTTTTTGATGAAACTTTCTGTTGCAACCTGGCAATTGATAATTATGGTGAAAGGAGTGGGGTGTTTTTCGTGGTGATCATTCATTAAATAGATGTGTGTGTGTGTGCACATCATATATATATACATATATATGTATATCTAGAAATATAGATATACATATGCATATACATATACATATACATATATAGATATATACCTGAATCCCTAAATCACCACAGCTGGCGTCATGGAGATACAAAGATGTGTGTCCCTGTTCCCACTCTCTCAGAAAGCTCTCTGTCCCTTCAGGGAGATGAGACACACATGCAGAAAACAAACTACTCAGAAGGTTAGAAATAAAGTGACTAGAACTCTAGAATCTGGCTGAAAAAGGCTAGAGTCTAGATAGCTGCTTAATTGGAAGGTTTTGAACTAGACCTTGAGTACACATTGGCACATCAGAACCTATAGGGGGAATGTTTCCTTGGTAAATGGAACAACACATGTATATCAGTCAGGACTCACTTGTTTGGGAGGTGGGGAGACCAGTTGCCTCTTGCGGTAGGAAAGTCCATCAGTAGTTGGCTTTAGGCTAGATTCAGTATCTCCAATAAGGTAACCTCAATTCAGTTCCTCCCTTTCCCTGAACACCTATGAGGTCTGTTATAAAACCATGCATTTTGTCTTCAAAAACAGAAAGGGTCCTTACCTTCTGAATAGAAATCCAACAGAGGCCTGGGTTTTTCCTCTTACTGGACTGGCGTGGGCCGTATGCCCATCCCTGTGACCATTGTGACCACAGTGATGGAGTTTGCTGGTGAGCAAGGCCTGGGCTGTATCTCTGCTACAGCTAAGGTTGGAAATGACCAAGAATGAGCTAGAGGGGACCATTGTCCAAAGGGAAATTGGGATGTTGTTTCCAGGAGAAAGAATGGATGCCGGGCAAAAACCAGAAAATATTCATTAAATCAAACATATGACCACGGAGATCCTGACGGCCATGCCTGACCATGGTACCCAAGAATTGTGAAGACCAGAAGATGCTGGTTCTCTCTCATCCTCTTTCTCACTCATCTGCACAGACATATGTCTCCTTGTTTCATCACCAAGCATACTCTCACCTCCCAGCATTTATGTTTACTCTTCCCTACACATAGAATGCTCTCTTCCAATCTGTGCATAGAGGACCTCTCCCTTTATGGCTTAAATGTCACTTCACCACACATCCTTAGCCGCCTTATAAAAATAGCCCATTCCTGGGGCGCCTGGGTGGCTCAGTTGGTTGGGCGGCTGCCTTCGGCTCAGGTCATGATCCCACCGTCCTGGGATCGAGTCCCACATCGGGCTCCTTGCTCAGCGGAGAGCCTGCTTCTCCCTCTGCCTCTGTCTGCCTCTCTGTCTGCCTGTACTCGCTCTCTCTCTCTCTCTCTCTAACAAATAAATAAATAAAATCTTTTAAAAAATAAAAATAAAAAAAAATAGCCCATTCCTGATTTCAGTGTTTGTACCAAGAGTTGGCAAAGTAGGCCTGTGGCCCAGCGAGGCTAAACGCACCGCCTAGTTTTGTAATGTTTATTGGAACACAGCAGTGCTCATTTACGCATTATCTATGGTTGCTTTCACACTACAACAGCAGGGTGGAGTAGTTGAGACAGATCAGATGGCCTGCAAAGCCTAAAATATTTATTATTTGGCACTATCCAGAAAAAGTTTGCATATTCCTGGTCTGTGTCTTTATTCTGCCTTATTCCTCTTCAAAGCAGATATCACAACATGCATGGTGATGATAAAATGTTTATTTCATGTGAAAATATGCCTATTTTCATCCTTTCCTCCTCATTAGAATGTAAGCTTTATGATAGCAGGAACTTTTGTTTTTCAGAATCTAGAATAGCGCCTGGTGCATCGTAACTGCTCAGTAATATTTATTGTCAGAATAGATGGAAAGATTTTGAACACTAGAATGTTTGATAACCAATCTGATTTATAGAGAACAGGAGGGAGGAACAATATGCACCCAAGTTAAGAAAATATTATTGTGCTTTCATTGAGGATTCATAATGGCCTAAACCAGGATGGAAAGAGAAGAAAAGACAAAGGGGAAAGAGCATCTTGAAGCAGAACTAATGAAATTTGGCAACTAAGTGCATGTGGAGGGTCAAGAGGGGCTCTGATGTTGTGCACCTTGTAGCATCATTAACACAACTGTATCAGAGCCACAAAACAGGTTTGGGATTGGAGAGAAATGGTTCAGCTTTAAATGCCCTGGGTCTTGCTGCTTGAGCACCTAAGGGAGAGGCCAGGTGTCCAGTGGGAAATGCCAGTGACATTGGTCCACTATCAGGGGTCATGGAGTCATCCATCCATCCATCCATCCATCCATCCATCCATATATCCTTGAACTCAGGGGCTCCAAAGAGGAGGTGTTTTAGAAGGGCATCCCAGAGCAAGAACTCAGAGATGCTCCTCAAACAGAGTCCCCTAACAACCCCTCACCCAATTCTTCCTTTGAGCAAACCTCCAGGACTGCTTTATCAAGGCTGTGGCTGCCTTCCTGGAGGCATCCTCAGACGTTGAGGTCCCCATCCCATGTCCCCATGTTCATATGCTTTTTCTTATCTATTCCACCTTTCTCCATGAGAAGGAACTCAGTGCTTTAGAACATGACCAACTGGTTCCACCATACCTACCAACCAGGTGATGTTGGCTATGTGACTCTAATCACGCAGGTCATGTGTATGGTTCTATTTTTTTTTTTTAATTTGACAGACAGAGATCACAAGTAGGCAGAGAGGCAGGCAGAGAGAGGAGGAAGCAGGCTCCCTGCTGAGCAGAAAGCCCGATGTGGGGCTCGATCCCAGGACCCTGGGACCATGACCTGAGCCGAAGACAGAGGCTTTAACCCACTGAGCCACCCAGGCACCCCATGTGTGTGGTTCTAAATAAACAAGTCCATCCCCTTTTTCTTTGCCCTCCATCTTTTCCTGTTTCTCTTCCTTTCTGAAGTATCTGTGAAGTATCATGAGTAGAAGGAAGCATGAGAGAGGTGGCAGGTTATAGTGCAAGTGGAACACTGTGCCTCTTACATGGTGGTGAAGTCTGAGTAAGTCAGACATTGATCCTTGAGAGATGAGAGCCTACCAGTCTAATAGGGACATTTCCATGACAAGTCAGAGGAGCCTGGGACCGGCCAGGGCCCTCTTTCTGCTCTCTGTTATCATTATCAGAGATAATCAACAGGAGATCCAACTACTTAAAAAGAATTGCCTGTTGTAAAGTTCTCCTCCAGCATCTCATTCCAGACTTGGTTTATTATTTACAGGAATAATGTACTTGATCATAAAGATACATTTCCCATAAATAATGTAGCGAGAAAGCCAAGTATAAAAGAGTCTCAGATGAACAACCCCAACCTTCATAAACCAGAGCTACTTAATGAGAAAAAGCACAGTTCTACAATAGAGAAATAATAATGGGGTTTCATCTGAAATGCTACTGGCGTACAACTGTCATAATTCTCCAAAAAGTAAAAAAGAGCCTGACCAAAAGCCTTGGTGATTGTACTGCCTTGTTTCATGCACCCAGCCCGCCATGGGCACAGGCATCATAAGCTGCCACTGTTCAGGATGCACCTTCATCCCCCAAGCTTGCGGGCTTGATTCCTGATGCAAAAGCATTTGCTGGGCCCCACACAATTTTCCCTTTGGCAAGAAGGAGATGTGATTTAATATCAGTGGGATGGATTCATCGCACTGTGTAGATGTTGCCAGCTGTCCCAGCAGCATTGCCTTAGCAGACCTCCCCAGTCTCAGAGCCATTGTCTCCCACGCTCTCACGTGGGGAGGAGGGTGGGGGGAGGAGAAAAGGCAGTTGGGGACATTTGAGAGCTTTCTAGTTTGATTAAAGAGTCGATGAGGTTCACTCTTTGACTGCTTCCAAGAGAACCAATTCCAGCACTTACTGAAGGAGGGGGATGTTTCAGCTTTTTCATCTTCGGAACCAACATGACTTGAAATTCTCCACCGAGCTACAGCTAATGTGCTTTCGGGCATCTGTTGGTTTGTTTTTATCATCAGAGTTGTCTTCTTGGCAGTTCATACCAAGAGCAGAGTATTTTCAAATGAGGAAATCAAGTTCTGCCAGGACATCCTCAATGTCAAGAGGCTGTCCATATAGTCTAGGTGTATTGTCGTCTTTCTCATTAATTATATTCACTCTTGCAGAATATTCTTATTCAACCAGAAGTCACCTGAGTTGATTTTTTTTCCCTTCTCTTCCCAGCAGAGATCAAGGGGAATGTTGGTGTTTCACAATGACACCAGGAATTTAATGAGATGACAATGTGAATAAGAAACTCTCGGTGTGCAGACTGGGGAAGGAAATTAACTTCATTCTCCTTTATTGGAGGGACTTGAATTTAATTCTGCTTATTTGAGTGGGAGAAAAGAGTGCTAAAAATACTTCCCTCAGCAACTTAGGCTTCCCCTCCCACCTTGCTTTATGCTTTTGCTATGTACTACTCTTCTAATCTTAACCCCTTTTGTTCCCTGCCTTCCCTAGGAATGATGGGTAAAGGTGGCAAGGGTGAATCTAAACAAAAGGAATTGGGAGGGAAAGAGGACAGATTATTCAGAACCCTTCGGGGCACAGGATAGAAGCCAATGTCTGCATTCCCTTTGTGGCAGTAGGACAGCAGACTGGTTAGATGGGTATGGGGTTTAGAGATAGACTGCCTGGACACCTCTCCTGGCTTTCGTGGCACAACCTTGGGCAAATTTCTAAATTCTGAAAGCTACAGGTTACCCATCTTTAAAATGAGGGTATTACGAGTGCCTGCGTCTATTGTATGAAACGGTCCTAGCACAGTACTAAGCACATGATAAGTGCCCACTATTATCAATGCCCATTACTATTGTTCCTTATGCCCATTTCTATGGAGCACCATTTGTGCAATGATCACCAAACAAAGCTCGATGCAGGGATGTAAGGACACAGCCTAAAATTCCCTTGATCTCAAATAGGTCGTAGTCTAGTAGGGGGGGTCAAGGCACATACCCAGTGAAATATTGAATAGCACTGGAACTGTTCCCTAGGAAGTTAAATAGAATCTAGAAGTTAGCACTTGGCTGCCATAGGTGCTAAGAGGACTTCCCTGTAATGCGGGAGGACAGGGGCAGGATACCAAGCCAACAGAGGTGGCCCAGAGAACTTCCCGGAGGAGAAACTGAGGGAAAGTGTAAGTGAGGAGGGGGCTTGGCTTAGTGGATTCAGGGTAATGACCCACAGCCTCGCCAAGGGCAGGGTCAACAGAGCCACAGAGGAAGTGGGGTGAGCTGCTCTTGTGTTTTTCCAGCAAATAAGCACACTGGGATTTATTTTGGGGGAAGAGATTGTTATTATCAGCCGAGCATAGACAAGAATCGCTCACTGCCCCCAAAGCCTGAGTTAAGGAGACACCTCAGAGTTCTGCTAGAGCCTCGCCAAGATGTTCCCCTCTCGCAGTGTACCGTGCAGGATATGGCCGAATGGTTAATGGAAGTATTTCATATGATTTTGATTCTGTGAGCCAAAGAGAAAAGTGTACTTCGACAATGGGGAGTTATTTATGATGCAAGAACTCTCCCGGGTCCAAAAAAAGAAAGGGAGTGACCTCAGCAGGAAGGTTCTTGGCATTATATAAGCCTTGGTGCAGGCAGTTCTCACTTAAGAAGAAGTTCTGTTGCATTCAACAAATTGAGCACCTATTGTGGCCAGCTGCTTTGCTGACCCAAGGACCACGGGGACCCCCGCCTTTCTGGATTCCACAGCCAAGCAAGAAAGACAGTTGTTGTTAACATTTACACGAGAGGAATGTGACTTGTTATGGGAGAAGTACCAGATGTCATGGAAACATAATATTGAGTTATTAACCTCATTTTGCTAGTGAGGGAAGTCTGCCCGAAGGAAATGATGTTTCAGTTGAGACTGGAAGGATAAATGGAAGTTCGTTCAGGAAATGAGGGTCAGAAGGCTGGGTGTGGAGGGACATGTACCAAGTCCTGGGGAAGCAGGACCTTTCAGAAGAAGTTTTACAACTCCAGCTCAGCCGGGGAGGGAAGGTCAAGGAGCAGCGTGCCTGGCCATGAAAAGAGACAGGCTGTAATTATGGTAGTTAGCATTTATTAAATGACTACTCTCTACCAGATACCATTGGAGTCTCTTTATGTGGGTTAACTCAGTTCTCAAGACAGGCCCTCTGAGATAACTTTCATTATTATGCTCATTGCACATATGAACAAATGGACCAATGCAGAAGCAAGTTCCCCAAGGTTGTGTAGGAGTTCGGTGGCTGAAGTGAGAGGCAAATCAAGATAATCAGACTTCAGAGCCTTCGTTTGGTTTGGTTTTTTTGTTTTGGTACCTTTGTGGAGATGTTATCCACATATCCTACAACTCAGCCATTTAAAGTGTGAAGTTCAGGATATCTTTTAACATATATCACGTCTATGTAGCAACAAATATACGTGTTCGTGTCTGTTCCATCCCTATATATATTTGGTATGTAGGTCACGTGACATATGTGTGTATGCTATACATACATGCCTTGTAGAAGTTGCATAAATATACACGCTATGTGTACATGGAACATTGTGGAGTTGTGTGTGTCTGTGCAGCTGTTACAAAACCATACTGTCACCATGGCCACCGTGTGTCCTAGTAAAGTACTTAGACATAAGGATAATGGGAAGACATTGAAGGGCTTCAAACAGGGCAGTGACGGGATTTGCTTCACAATTTATAGGATGGCATGAGCAGGATGAGCTGGGTGGGAGGGTGGGTCGAACAGATCCACAGCTTATGGGACCAGACACTTCTGTGAGGTCTCTGCTTGGAGGTTTAATTCAAAAAGACATTCCAAAGAAAGAGCCGTGCAGCCTGCTCTGCAAGACCTTCCGTGCCCCCAGACCGCTTACCTTGCCCATTTTTCCACTCAGCCCCAAAGAAACGGGCTAAGTGTACAAGGAAGGGCAGACTTGTCCCTGTTGGACAGAGTGCAAACATGGCTGATGAATTCTAAAGGTAGTTCATTGTTCTTCCCACTAACTTGCTTGATGGGAGCTGATCAGAGGTCAGAGCACATTTAAAGTACTTGTATTGTATCATAGGCTTGTGGCAGAGATTGCATTTAAGCAAACAAAGGAGAGAGCTGATATGAAATCAATATGCAGAGTGCCTATGAGCTATGGAGGAAGGTAATGTGCTTTTCTTCCTTGGCTGTTAAATGCATCTCAGCTGCCAAGGAAAATGACTTTCCCTCTCAACTTCCTATCTGTCTAGCTGACTGGTTATTGGGAAGTGTTCAGGCTCTAGTGCTTCAGCTGTGTTTAATGAGAGCATCCTTGCATGAGAGCCTGAGCAAGTTCCTCTGGCCTCATTCTTCCTCCCAGGACTCTGAAAATATGTCTCTCCTTAGCACATTCAGATCACAGATGTCTGCTGGAGCAAAGAAGGGTGCCAGGGCCTTGGATTTAGAAGGCGTGGTCTCTCCTAGCCTTTGGGATCTGGAACTTATGCTAGAATATTGGATGCAAGAAATGTACCAGAGACACTCATGTGCAAGGCTGTGCACCCAAAAAGGGGCCCAGAACATCAGGGCCACACACATTCCAAGGAGAGGCCTTCCCTGAGAAGTAGAGACTTGACTTAACCCTTGTAGGATTGCAGTGGATGAAGTTCAGGGAAGCAGGGGAAGCTATTCTTGTTGGGAGGAGACAATGTCAAAAGTCACTCGAACTTTTGCAGGACAGCCTGGCAATTGAACTCCAGTTCAAAATCTGAGCCCTGTCATTTGAATAGCTGGGGATAAAAAATGAATTATGATATGGAAAATGAATTGACCGGTTGTTAAATGAGCCCTTTCCTCTTTCTCTGTCCACCTTCTTCCTGCCCTTTTTCCTTTTGTGATCCTCAGACAGACCAATTCCAAGTGTGAGAAGCCTTTGTGGGGGAATATCTTTGCTACCACAGATCACAAGCAAGCTGACACGAGAGCTGACACAGTCCTTGGGAATGAAAGTATAATTCCCTTCCGCACAGTAGCATTCAGTTAGATCGGAATTCTTGCACAGGAATTTTCTGGTTTGGGGTTTTGTTTTGTTTTGTTTTGCCATCTTATTTGAGTCTCAAAACCACCCTTCAGGATGAGGAGGGAAAGAAGAATGAAAAGAAATCACCATCTTAGAGATTAGTAAGAGGTGGAAGCCCATGGAAATAAAAATGCCCATCTGAGGTTACACAGTGAGAATGTATTTCTGCTCTGATGTCGTGCCCTACACTGGGGTAAGTCACCCCCCTCTCATACCTCTTGTTGGCAGTGGTTAGGCCACTGCTCTGAGGATGGCCCTCTGCCAAGGACCACTAGGGATGGTACAGAAAGTTCTAAGAGATTGATTATGATCTCTGAATATTTGCCTGATAGGTGGTCATTCTAAAGCATGAGTTTTTCTTTTCTCTGCCATAGACCCTTTTGAAAACATTGGACCTCTTCTCAGAATTCTGTTTTTAACCCATTATACCAGATGACCAAAGAAAGCCAATGACACACAGTTATCAACATATAAAATACAATTTTGTTATATGATAATTTAGGTATTTGTTAAAACATCTAAAAAGGGGGCGCCTGGGTGGCTCAGTGGGTTAAGCCACTGCCTTCGGCTCGGGTCATGATCTCAGGGTCCTGGGATCGAGTCCCGCATTGGGCTCTCTGCTCAGCAGGGAGTCTGCTCCCCCCCCCTCTGTGCCTGCCTCTCTGCCTACTTGTGATCTCTCTCTGTCAAATAAATAAATAAAATCTTTTAAAAAAAATCTAAAAAGATCTAGTTATAGGCTGAATAATTACCATCATTTCAAAGTAGTGATGAGTATAAATGATGTTTTGAGATGTGTGCAACAACTTCACCGTGATAGAAGGTGATCTGTGATTTCTATTGGTGACAGAGTCCCAGAGTGATAATTACTACAGATTATTTTCTACATCCTAATCAAAGGAAATGCTATATTTCAGTTAAAGACTAGTGAAATAATGATATAAAATCTGCGTTTTCAAACTTCACAGACTGACTGAATTCTCTCTGTGAATCCTGGGCATCTCTGGGGTGGCGGGGGCGGGGGGAGCTGTTGTAACGTTCATGATTAGTGAGCACTCCCTATGTTAAACTGGGGATTTAGCTAGAATATAACAAGAATCAGACATGATTCCAAACTCTGAGCTATGTCTGCCTCATATCCTATTATATCATTCATAGCATGTCATCCACGTTTAGTATCATGGACCGCCTGTCTCATGCGGAGCTCTGTCTTTTTTTTCTGGGGATGGAGTGAGCCTGGAGCTGGTAGGGAGAGGGTGTTACAACACACTAGGACCAGACAGTGGTTCTCAACATGGACAATTTTTCAACCCCCCTCAGCCCAGAGATACATGACAGTGTCTAGAGATATCTTTGGTGGTCACAAACTTGGGGGGGGGGGTAGGGTTGCTACCGTTATCTGCTGGGTAGAGAGCAGGGATACTGCTCAGTAGCCTGCAATGCACAAGACAGCCCCCCATCACAAAGTATTCCCTGGCCCCAAATACAGAGTTTGAGAAGCTTTGGGCCGGGGGGAGGTATAGAGAACACTGAGGTCCCACTGTAAATAAACTCGCGTGTCTCTCTTTATGTGCTCTCCACCCCTTGGAAGGCTGTCTGCCCTTCTCCACATTATAGGTCCCATTCCCCTGCCCTCCACAGTGCCTGATGTCAGGCCATACATACAGCAGGAGCTCTGTGCTAGCCAGCAGTGAGGGGTGGCCCCTGCAGCCTCTCTGACTTAGGGCTTGGCCCCAAAGTAGTGGCAGAAGCCAGGAACTCAAGACAGGAGCTCTGCGGGAGATGGCTTTTTGGCATGGGGAGAAGACAGATAACCCAAGTAGAGCTGGAATCTCTGCCTCCTCTTCAGAGCAGTGCGATGGCCTGTTTTTGTCTGTGAAGTCAGGGAGGGAGCAGCCTGGAGAAGACGTCCCTAACAGGAAGTTCTGTTTCCTCGTGGTAACAGCATAAACTATGGCTGTCCTAGAGGATGGATAGCCATTCCTTTATTTATATAATCTTGTAGTTAAAGTAGAACTTAAAAGGCATTGGTGAACTGCTGACATTGTTAAGCACCTACGTACTTAGCTCTAATGTGTACTTAGCACTAATATGTACTTAGCTTTATAGCCTTCATATTTTTTTTAAGATTGTATTTATTTATTTGACAGAGAGAGATCACAAGTAGGCAGAGAGGCAGTCAGAGAGAGAGGGGAAAGCAGGCTCCCTGTTCAGCAGGGAGCTCGACTCGGGGCTCGATCCCAGGACCTTGGGATCATGACCCGAGCCAAAAGCAGAGGCTTTAACCCACTGAGCCACCCAGGTGCCTCTAGCCTTCATATTTATTACACTGCTTGTTTTTGATGCTTCCCCTACATTCCTTACCATTAAGAACCAGGGTTGTTTCCTCCATTGCAAAAACCTGTTATTGGGACAAAGGATAGGCTGCATCTGTCATCCAAGGCATTCAAAACTGGCAAATGCTAAGTTGTGTGTTATATGTTAGAAGCAGACCCTAGGAACTACCCTAGACATACATGGGTGATCTCAGAGTTGGACCTGTTTCTTTAAAATTCTGAGATGTGTCGAAAGTGGTGGCATTTCCTTCTCCTCCTTTAAGGCTGCTTTGGCCCAAGCCTTAAAAGATTCCTCAAGTTATGATCAATTGCCCGGTGGGAGGGTGATTTCTGTGGGGCCCTTGGGTCTCTGAAAGTCCTTTGCTCTAATGGATTAGAGATATGTCAGCTTCATCCATTTAGTGAGCTTTCTCCTTGAGCTGTTTCCATTTGTCATGAAAATCTGGAAGGAGTTTTTGCATTGCCTGAGTAAGAACATTCAGAAAAACTGACACTGGGCTTATTGATTTGTCAGCATCCAGTGTCCCTAAATGGGACCTTTGGGGAGCTTTGGAAATATGTATAGAGAGAGTTTAATGACTTAGATGAAAGTCTTGCTCTTAATCTTAAATTAATCATATATAGTTTACTAATCTGACTTTAAGAGGGCATACTTACGAAAGGAGCAGTTTGTAAGGAGTGAAAAGTAGTCTTTATTGATCCAGGGGGATTCTCTGATCTGGGGCCATTTGTCACTGGCATTTGCACTTTGCCATCTAGGTTGAAAAGCTCATTCACCTTTCACCTGGTCTTCATGATGAACTTGAGCCATAGGCCAGGCAGTGGGTTATGCACATTGTATAGATGCAGAAACTAAGCCCAGAACAACTAAAAGGTTTAGAATCACATAGTAAGTTTGGTGGGAAATCCAAAATAAGGATGGTAGAGGATGTGTTTCTTAATGTACAAGAGTTTCAATATTATTCTTCCATTGCTGCCGAGAACTTGGACTAGGGTTTATTTTTAAGATAAGAAGTAGCAAAAAAATAAAAATAAAAATAAACAGGATCAGGCATCCGTGGGAGCTTAAAGCTGATTCCCATCAAGCAGAAGGTATCCCCATGATAGCTTTTGTCTTTTCCTCCTGCCGTTCTCTCAGCTGTTCTACCACTCCAATCACCAAACCACAGAAAGATATTAACCAGAATGTTTTCAAGTCTGCTTACTCAAAGAAGGGGGCTACATGAAGGCCCCACTTTTGATTCAGTGGGAAGAGGGAGGAGATATGTGTGAATGCATCACAGGATAGGTTTTCTGTGGGAGTCCTCAAAACATACCTTCCAGACCTCAGAACAGTCTCAGCGTCAAGTCCTGCTGCCCCCTGCTTACTTGAGGTGGGATCATAAGCAAATCAGCAGCCCTGCTGAGCTGGGCGTGGGTGGGCAGTCCTGCTTTTCCATATAGTTGCTGTAGGAATTAAGTAATATAATCCTCATACAGATTACCACAGTTCCTAAGATATACAAAATTCTCAATACATTAACTATTTTTTAATCATTTAGAAAGTTAATCATCTCTGTCAAAACCTCCATTTCCCCATCTGCAAACGAAGATAAAAATAATATCTAACTTGTGTTGTTGCGGTTATGAAATAGCATAGTATGGTGAAAGCATCGGAAGTAATGTTACCAGATCATTGCTCTTCTCAGAGTCTTGAATGTTTCCGGGGCACCCGGGTGGCTCAGCAGTTAGGTGTCTATCTTTGGCTCAGGTTGTGATCCCAGGGTCCTGGGACAGTCCCACATCCAGCTCCCTGTTTGGTGGGAGCTTCTTTGGGGTCCTGCTTCTCCTTCTCCCCCCACCCCCGCTCGAGCTTTTTCTCGCTCTCTCATGAATAAACAAACTCTTTTTTAAAAAAGGGATCTTGAACATTTCTGATAAGCCAATAATTAATATTTAAAATACCCATTCAAAATAATAATTATAAAAGAGAAATTCTAATTCCTCAATATATCACCAGCACAAATTTGAGTAATAAAACCCAGAGTAATACTGTTTAAAAAAAAAAAAATCTAGCAAAGGAACACAAGAATGATGTTCTTTGCCCAGTGATTCACATAATAGGAAAAAGTTGGGCCAAGCATGAGATCATGAGGGAGCCAAGGATTGTTAAAAATGTTCAGGGCATCATAAGGAGACAATAAATAAGAGGAGAGCAGTAGGACCACAGAAGAGTGAGTTCATATTTTGGAAGAATATGTTCACAAGGTTATCTAGCTGCCTATAGAAGGCAAGAGAGAGAATTCCCCTGGGAAAATCATTAGTGTCAAAATCATAAAGGACTTTTCTGCATTTAGGGCTTATCAGATGTAAATAAGCTGAAGGGCCCATAGAAGGCAAGCCATCACCTTCTTTACCTTAACTTCCAAGGGATGTTAAGTGGAAGGGCTAAGAGAAAGATGCAGAGATACAGTAATCCAAGCCAGGGCTCTTTTTTCTTAAAGGGCCAGATAGTAAATGTTTTAGATTTGTGACCACAGTTTCTTTGTCCCAACTCCTCAGCTCGCCATTGTAGTGGGAAAACAACCACAGACAACATGTAATAAAATTTTGCTTGAGTGTGTTCTAACAAAAATTTATTAAAAAAAAAAAAAAAGTGGAAAGGGGTTCAGCCCTAGGATTTTAGTTCACTAGTCTCCGGTCTAGGCTATGGTTCTGTTACTTTTTCATCATCCCGTCTGTGAAATCTGATACCACATACAATTTCCAAAGACTGAAAGTCTTTCTCTGGACTGGGAGAGGTTCGAGAGCATGAACTCAACACTGAATCTTCAGTGCCTTTTGTTGTACTTGGCTCACAGTAAAGGAGGGATGGGTAGGTGAATGGGTGGGTAGATGGAACAACACATGGATGGACAGATAGACAGTGGTTTTTGTCTGTTGCTAAATAGGAACATCATTCACCATTAACATTCACAGTACTCTTACTGTGTTCCGGGCACTTTGCAGAGTGTTTTCCCTGTGCTCTGTCGTGAACAGCAAGGCCCTACAACAAATTAGGAGGTATATACTATCCTAGTTCATCCAGTATTAGTACTAGTACTTGGTGTAGTCCTGGCCTCGTTAGACGTTCAGCCTTAAATGAGTCACTTATACTCATCTTCACTCCCTTCATATAGGTGTTTATTAGAATTTAAATGTATGTATGAAAATCTCCATCAACTATAAAGGGACAATAAAAGATGAAGTTGCTTTAACCAAGCTCTCTTGTGCATGAACAGACCAAAGTGGTCCAGCATAGGAATATTGGACCCTAGGTATGTACTGCCCCAGCTGGCCATGGAGAAATTAGCCAGTATTAGGGCTAATTGGGGGTGGAGGTGTGTAGATGATTGTTAAGCATCTTCTCTCCGGTCCCTAGGGCATCACCTGACCCACAGTAGACACGAAATAAATATTGACTCAAAGGAGGAATGAAGGCAGAAACAAAGAAACAAAGGAAAAAATAAGCAAAAAATCCACCTGCCCAGACCAGGAAGGACAATATGTCTATAAGATATTCTGAGTGTTAACTTAATAGGTAGCCCCAAAGACAGGCATATAGATCACAATATAAAATAATGGGAAATGCCTGATCTACTTACCACTGCCTTGAAAGCTGAAACATTTTCATAATGGATCAGAAAGGCATTTTTCAGGACAACTTGGTAATTCATCTTTATTTTCTTGTATACACAGTGCATTCCATTTAAAAAGAGAAGCTAATGCATTTACGCTGAAGCATATGGATTTACAGCCTGGGATAAAATATATTCATGGGTAGTATACCTTAATCCTGTTTATGGAAAGGGAAGTATCAACTGGCATCAGATTAGTATTGATTAACTGTCACTTGGATTGACAGAGTAGCACAAGAGACACTTAGCAAATACCCAAACCAAACTATAAAGCTCTACAGATTTGGGTTTTGACACTTGCTTTTTTTCTTTTTTCTTTTTTTTTCCTCTAAAAGATAATCGGTTCAACATTTAAGAACATACTCTCTGGCACTGAATAATTCAGACCTCATGGACACCGTTTTTTGTTGTTGTGATGTTGTTGTTGTTGTTGTTTTTTCTCCTGTGTAACATCAGCACTGTTTATAGGAATAGAGGAAAAAGCTATAAAAGTCTTGTAAAATGTGCTTGTCCCTGGACTGTTAGAGAGAGGAGGAGAGAGAGACAGAGAGAGATGCTAAATACCCTCAAAGCTGTCCTAGACCAGGTCAGCCCAGAAGGCCACTTAAGCACACTTGCTTTCACAACTCTTTTCTGATAATGAAAGTCGACTGGCTTCTGTTGCCCTGTGGGTTTCCCTTTCATATTGGGCAGGTGTTTGAAGTGGACTCATATGGGAATAATGATCTCTTGTAAAAGGTAGACTTGTTTGTGGGCCCCAGAGAGCGGTTCTCTTTGCTTTCATGATGTGGAGTGGTAGGGACCATCATGGCATGGACTTCTCCACCCAAGAGGAAAAGCATGCATTATTCAGGGGGCTTCTAATTATAAGTGACAGAAAACAATCTTTTTTTTTTAAAGATTTTATTTATTTATTTGACAGAGATCACAAGTAGAGAGACAGGCAGGGGGTGGGGGGTGGGGCGGGAAGCAGGCTCCCCGCCGAGCAGAGAGCCCAATGTGGGGCTCAATCCCAGGACCCTGGGATCATGACCCAAGCCAAAGGCAGAGGCTTAACCCACCGAGCTACCCAGCTGCCCCCAGAAAGCAATCTTAAGCAGGGTTGAGGAAAGTTTTGAAAGAAAGAAAGAAAGAGAGGGAGGGGGGAGGGAGGGAGGAAGGAAGGAAGGAAGGAAGGAAGGAAGGAAGGAAGGAAGGAAGGAAGGAGAAAAAAAAGAAAGAAAAAAGGAAGAAAGGGAGAAAGGAAGAGAAAAAAGAAAGAAAGAAAGAGAGGAAGAAAGAAAGAGAGAGGAAGGAAGGAAGGAAGGAAGGAAGGAACGAAGGAAGGAACGAAGGAAGGAACTTGTTCCCTCACATCATTGAAAATTCCAGATAGGGCTAATTCTGGTGCTTTTGACATCTCATCCTAGGCGCAAGGGTTTCTCTGGGAAGCACCTTAGCAGACAGTATCTCAAGGGACAGATGGTAACACTCCTGTCCAGACAGCTATAGCCGTCATTGTGGGAGAGAGGTGATGGGCCCTGCCTGGGTAACGTGCTCTCGGAGCAAACACTCTTTCTGGGGAATCTGATACTCTGACTGGCCAGCCTGGGTCACATTCCCTTCTGTGTGTTTGTGGGGTATGTGGGAAGAAACATGTGATTCTCAGCCCTGGTAGACTGACCCGAAGCAAATAACTGTTCTAGTATTGGAAGGAGAGTGAGGGAATGTTAAACAGTCAAAGATGTTGTCATCGTTCGACCTTTTTCCCTTGCCTCATGTGCAGGTAGGACATCTTCTCTTAAAATTCTTTCTTCAGACTTAGTTTCTTGCTAAAGTCTCAACAATTTGCTGTGGCAAAGGACACATGTGAAAATGTAACTACGCTTTTTTTTTTTTAATTGCTCTTGTCTTCTCTCCATAGCGCTATTGGCTAACCCTGCTTGAGTACCAAGTCAGGTTTGATGCCTATTATAAAAAGTCAAAGCCAAAGGGCAGTAAGATTGTTACAGTTGCCGTGGCTTGGATTTAATGTAGCAAAGTAAGTGAACTGGAAAGTCTCAACCACCATTCACCACCCTTCACAAATGAAGAACTGCCTCCCAAGTGATACCTTCTCTTCAAAGAGGCTGAGCTCACTTTAGGCTGTAGATCTACATTCAGTCAAGTGTTTTGAGATCTGTGTCAGGAAAGCTCCCAGAATGCAGGTGTTAGCCCCACCCCTCGGAGGTCATGTGATTTCTTTTTTCTCTGCTCTGCTCACTCATTTTTTTCTCACGGAGATGCTCTTTCTGGCATACCTTTCAACATGTCTTCCAGCCCTCCGTCTCTATTTGAAAGGTTAAAAATGTAAGCCAGGTGACTGGTTTGTCTAGTTTCTTATCACGGCTCTATCAGTAATTAGCTTTGCAATGCAATAAAATGACTTTTATTCCCTTAATGTGACCTTAAAGTCCCACAGTAGTCTGGTAGGAAATTCTGTCTCCATCATGACTGGTTGCTATTACCTAGCCTCTTATGCCTCCTATTTCTCAACCATCAGGTTGTCACAAAGATGAAAGGGAGAGACGATCTCCATGAAAGCTCTTAGCATGATTGTCAGTTGAGTGTGAGTGCTGTGGGCTAGCACCTGCCATTCATAGAAACTGCCTCTGGGTTGCTTGGTTTCAGTTTTCAAGCTAGAATCTGATTGGTCAGGGGTGACGGGTGGCACTTCAAACAGAAGCTTCTATACAACCCGTCAGCAGAGAACCAGCTATAACCAACCAACACTACTCCTTGGTGGAGGGGATTTTTAGAACATGACTCTGTTTCCAAGCTCACAATGGAAGAAATAACATGTTCAGCAAGAAGTTAGGGATGTGCTCTGCAGCTAGATTTGCCTAAATGCCCATCCTGGTTCCCACAGTCACTCTCTGAAACCTTTCTTGTTTCAGTTTTGTCATCTGAAAACAGGGATTTATAATAGCATGTGCCTCACGTGGGTTCAGTGAGAATTAAATGAGTTAATCCATGTGAAATGCTTAGAAAAATGCCTGGCAAATAGGAAGTGCTTAATAGATATCAGCCAATGAAATGACTTTTATTCCCTCAATGTGACTTCAAACTCCCATGGTAGTCCGGTAGGAAGTTGTATCTCCATTGTGACTGGGTTGCTTAAGAATCAAGAAAACACATAAAGTGTCAAGAAAACGTCTCTCTCTCTCTGTCTGTCAAATAATTTTTTTTTTTTTTTAAAGGAGGGGGCAGTATCTGGTGGCTCAGTCAGTTAAGCATCTGCCTTCGGCTCAGGTCATGATCTCAAGGTCCTGGGATGGAGCCTCCATATTGGGTTCCCTGCTCAGCAGGGAGTCTGCTTCTCCCTCTGCTTGTGCTCTCTCTCTGTTAAATAGATAAACAAAATCTTTTTAAAAAAATATGGGCAAGACTATTCAATCTTGGTCCATTAAGATCACTTCTGCTATCCTCATCTTTCCAGTTTGTGTGATCACTTGAAGTCAGCTGTCAACTTGCATGCCATGGAGAGGGCCCAGGAGTCTTTGCTGAGGCTGTTGCCTCCTATGCCAAGGGTCCTGCCTTCCAGGAGCATGACACAGCTGTGCTCTCTGAGAGTTTGCCACTTCCCTAGCAGTGACTCTGGTCCTCAAAGGACCTTACATCTTGCAATTATTCTAAGTCAGGGGCAAAAATCTGCCTCTCATCTTGGCATCCCGCCAAGGCACTCTTCTCTTTCCCCTCCCTGGGAGGGTAGCCAGCACACTCTCCACTTGGATTAGGCCTTCACCAAGGGCAGGAATAGCTGCTGATTTAAGGCAGCTCTGCTTTTGATCCACTGAAAACCTTCCATTGTGTAACTTAAATGCATCTTGCCAAATGAAAGAAACCAAACCCAAAGCTCTCAATGGAATGATTCCACTTTTATGACATTCTGGAAAAGGCATCACTGTGGGGCCTGAGAATAGTGGGAGCCAAGGGTAGGGGCTTAAGGGAGAGATGGACTACAGAAGGACAGTGCAAGGGAAGCAAATTTTCAAAGTGCTGAAATTCGCTGTGTTGGTTTATGGCAGTAGATACATGACTGTCTGTATTTGTCAAAACTTACAGAACTATGTACCATAAATAGTACTTCTTTATGGAAACAAACAAATATCAAAGATATGCAGAGGGTCTAACTATCTGTTTGAAGTTGAAAGATAAAAATATGGGGAGAACAGGGGCACCTGGTGACTCAGTTGGTTAAGCTCAGGTCATGATCTCAGGGTCCTGGGATCAAGCCCCAACTGGGGCTCTCTCTGCTCAGTGGGGAGTCTGCTTCTCCCTCTCCCTCTGCCTGCCTCTCCACCTGCTTGTGCTTGCACTCTCTCTCCCCCTCTCCTTCTCTCCCTCTCTCAAATTAATTAATGAATTAATTATTTAAAATATGGGGAGAACAAACACAAATCAGTATTTTTTAAAAATTACCAAGCCACAGACAAAGAGGCAGATTAAGCCTGATCACATGGTAAAATATTGGGCTTTTTGTTGTAGGAAAACAGGAACTTATCAAAGCTTGCAAACCAGACAGGAGACCTGGGACACTTGGGTCCTGGGAAGTTGCACCAACTGAAATAAACTGGAAAGGTTGCGAGAGCACTGCTAGAAAGAAGGCTGATTATACCATGGAGACCCCATAACTACAGACTTAACAATTTACTTTCCTGGACAAAGACGTATCAGGCTATCACAGTGGTGTGGCTGCTACTGACCAGCCCAGACCTCTCCCCTCTAGAAGCTTCTGCTTCATTACACAGCTTCTCCTGCCTAAGTGAAATTGAATTCAAACATCAAAGTTCATGTTCCTTTTCTAGAAAAGAACAAAGGATCCCATGACATGGGCCCTCCATTGTGGTGAAGGTAACATACATGAACCATCTCATGAAATAGAATGAGTGTTCATCTGCTGTATCAGTTCCGCATGATGGAAGCACAAAGAAGGAGCAATTAGTGATATCTGAGAGAGGACCAGGGAACATTTGGTTATGGAGGAGGCATTTGAGCCAGGCCTTAAAGAATTTGATGCACTAAAAAAACAAACAAACAAAAGTGCTTTCTGGCTGAGAAGATGGAATGGGAAAACCATTCCACTCAGCAATCGATGAAAGGATACTTCAATGGAAGTTGCAGTAAGAGTGGTTTCCCACTTTCGATCATTTGGCTTATGGCAAAAGAGTTGTAAATGAAGAGTATGACCTTCTTAAAGGGTCAGTTGGCTTCTCTCTCCCTGGTCTTGAGGGGAAGGGTGTTTAACCATAGGCAGGGCTGAGTAACAGAAGTCTCATACGATGGCTCAAATGAATAACTAGGGACTTGGTTTTCTCTCATAAGAAGAAATCCAGTGAGGGGCAACTGCGTGGCTCAATGAAGCATCTGCCTCCAGCCCAGGTCATGATCCTGGAGTCCTGGATCGAGCCCCACATGGGGCTCCCTGCTCAATGTGGAGCCTTCTTCCCTCTCTCCCTTCTGCCCCTCCCTACTGCTTGTGTTCTCTCTCTCAGATAGATAAATAAAATATTTTTTTAAAAAAATAAAAAGAAGTCCAATGATAGACAATTGCTGGTGGCTTAGTGACATCTGGTCAACATATCTGAAATCCTCTTGGCCTTTGTCTCATGGTTGGAAGATGGCTCTCACAGCTAGAGATTATGTTGATAATCAGAAAGTAGAGTGGAACCAACCACATCTGTACCTTCCTATGAAAACAGGTAGCTCATGCAATGCCCCACCCCAGTAGGTTTCTATCTATATGCCATTAGACAGAACGATGTCCTAAGGGCCACCTCTAACTTCAAGCGAGTCTGGGAAGGCAATTATTTGGCTGGGTACTTTACTTGCATGAATAGTAGCAATATTTTGTTGGTGGGGGAAAATGGATGTTGATAAGTAACATGCTATGCATAAGGTAAGGTAAAATCATACCATCAAAATTACCCTTTAAGTCACCTGTAAAGTACACCTGTTTTGAGGCTTGCTTTCATAATGAGATTATATTCTGAAATTAAAGCGTTTGAGTGTTTTAAAGCGTGGAGACCTCCCCTGCTTTTATTAAGATTTCAACTTGCTGGCCTCACTTTTCAAGTCCCCATCATCTTCATCCCCTGGAAATGACTTTCTAAGTTCGTCCAATTATTTTTCAGACAGTGTTTCTCCATAGTCCTCAATTAATGTTTCAATTTCCTTCTCTGTAGGAAAGCACCGCACCCCCACTTTCTTGGCTTTAGGAACAGAGTGTTCCGCATGGTTTTCAAGGACCAGGAAGTCCTTAAAATCATGTGTGTGTTGTGTTCTGAGGTCTCACCAGCATCCATGGAGTCCTAGAATCCTGATTGCTCTCCCAGAGGGAGAGCTGCTTGGAAACTGAGATCTTGCCTAAGGAAGCAGTGTATTCAGGGCTCCCATCGAACACCCACTCCCAGGTAGAAGGGCAGGCAGAACCAATGCTCTCCTTAACTTGACCATGTGCAGTTCCTATCTATTCTGACCCCCCAGCCCCCCACCCTGTTGGCTTGATTCTGGCCACCTGTCTCCAGAGGGGACCTAGAGAGGAATATGGGTAGAGTGCCACATTCGCATCCTTCATGGGACACACAGTGTGTTGTCTCCATGGTGTCCAGTATTCATACACTGTCCTGACTCAGAATCCACCTGCTCTGATAACCACCATCTCTGCAACACAAACCCAACGAGTTGAAGTTATTTGTTTTACTCTGTGGTTTTATTTACTATCAAAAATAGTGTAGTCATAAGAAACTGAAATGAGGTTGCTTGCTGCTTGGATGATTCCTTTTATATTTTCCAGTTTGGGCTTAATGATACATCAAGCATGAGTTCTGGTCTATTGGTTTCTAAAGTAGAGTTTGTTTAATTAAACTACTTGTCTCTTCATATCTTGCCAGAGTATTTTTTCTACATGAATCTTTAAATTACTCTGCGGTTTCACATTCGACAAAAATATTTAAAACGTGCACCTTGATGGTATGGCTGGCTCAGCTGAATCATTAGAGTATTTGAAAGGGAACCCATCTTATTTTGTTCTTCTGCGTGGTTGCCATTCAAATTATTTAATGATATTCTTCTGTCTTTCTGGCTTTATCGTCTGTCCTTATCATCAACATCATCTATTATAATAAACAATATATATTATTTAGTGAGCACTTTGATGTACTAGGCATGCATAACACTACAGGTGTAGTGTTATGTATGTGTGTGTGTGTGTAGGTACATATATGTATGTAGTACTATTATTTTCCTCAGTCCACACTACATACATAAATATGTGTGTGTATATATACACACACAAGGTAACCCCATTCCACAGAGCTGGAAACTGAGGTTTGAAGAAGCTAAATAATTTGCCTCATGTCCTATTCCTCTTCACAGTCTTCCTGTACAACCGTGAACTTATTACATTTTATTCAATGTACATGTCTGCTAACGCCCCCACTCTAGATGAACCCAAATATCCACATTATGCCTACCTGCATCCAGGCAGCTGAGCCCATGTGCCTCTACCCAGCCTGTGCCACAGAGCAGCCTATGCTCTTCTAAAAGCTGGTTACCAACCAGAGCTGGATCTTTAAACTCTAATATCCAGTCTTACTACAGTTCTTCTGTCAAACAGGAATAGATCTTGCTTATAACCATCTCTTCTCTTCCCACTTCCCCCTGCCCACAAGAATCTGCCTCCAGCTCTTCATAGAATGGCTCCTATGATCTAAATGACCTCCATGTTGCTAAATTTCATTGACATTTTAATTCCTCTCCTATGGCTAAGTACCAATTAGCATAGGTAATGCCTTCTGCCTTTTTGAAGGACTTTTTCCTCTTGGCTGTCTGTGTTACCTCATTCCTGGTCGTCTTCCTCCTTCTCTAGTTTCCTTTGTTAGTTCATGTTCCCATCCCCAATTTGAAATGTTGCAATCTTTTAAAATCCTGACTGTGGCTCTCCTTTTATATCATTCTCACCATTTCTTTGATCATATTACCCATTCTCTTGGTTTCCAAAATCACCTGGATTCCAAAATTCTTCTCTCAAGGGAGAAGTTCTAAACATGAGTTACTTACTCCCTTGAGTAATATACACGTGTATCCCATTACCTACGTGAACATCTGAATCTGGAAACTCCACTGATACCTTCAGTTCCACTGAAGCGACACTGCACTTGTGCTCTGCCCCCAAACCTGAACATATCTTACCCCCTTCACCCCTCATGTCATCCTTACCACTACCTCCTTAGTAGTTCTCATGTTCACCCTTGCCACTTTTCCCATTATAAGTTACTTAGTTTAGGCTGCTGTTGTTTCTTGCTGGGTCAACTGACGTAGTCCTCTGGTTTGCATACATTTGCTCTTGATCCCCTGTGCTGCATTTTACAGAGTGTAATCAGATCCTGTAACGATGGGAATTAGATTTGGTTGGAAAATAACAGGCAGCCCAACAAACAGTGGCTTAAACAAGTCAGGGGGTCACTTTTCTTATGTAATAATGATTCCAGAGGTGTGATCTGTAGGGCTTACAGCAGAACAGCATCATAAAGGAATCAGACTCCTTCAGCCTTCCTCTTTGCACACCTTCAGCAGTGTCGCTTTTACTCCTATGGTCACATCGGGCTGCTGTGCCTCAAAGCATTGCTTCTGTATTTCAGAGAAGAGTAAAGAACAAAAAGCCTTCTTTGTTAGGCTTTGCTTTTTTATTTGGGAAGAAAATATCTCCCCAGACACTTGTACCTACATTTCACTGGCCCAGGCTCTATCACACAGCCACTTAGTGCCGCAAAGGGAGTCTGAAAAGTTCAGCCGTGTGTGTTTCCAGCCTCTATGCATGGACCAATGCAAGGGAGGATGAACTGTGCTTAAAACTGGGCAGTAGGTCCATAGTATCTGCCATCACAGTATTTAAAAAAGAAACACAAAACACATCTCTGAGCATCATCATTCTCTGGTCTTTCTCCTTTTTTTTTTATTTTTTAAAATATTTTATTTATTTATTTGTTAGAGAGAGAGCGAGCACAGGCAGACAGAGTGGCAGGCAGAGGCAGAGGGAGAAGCAGGCTCCCTGCCGAGCAAGGAGCCCGATGTGGGACTCGATCCCAGGACGCTGGGATCATGACCTGAGCCAAAGGCAGCCGCTTAACCAACTGAGCCACCCAGGCATCCCTGGTCTTTATCCTTTTAATGGCTTCTTTATCCTATTAGGTTAAAATTCTCAACTTTGACATGGCCTGAATGTTTCTTTGTGACCTCACCCCTGACTACCTCACCACCCTTAGCTCATACCAGTCTCGTTCTTCTATCCTGGCTACACACATCTCCTTAAAAGCAGTGAGCCAGCTCTTGTGTCCTCCTTCCTGGTGCCCTCTCTCCGCCTGCCTCCATCCAAACCACCTCTCCTGGACTAACTCCTGCTCTATCTTCAGATCTCAAGTGCCTGTCACTTCCCAGAGAAGCTCTCAGGGTTCTCCACACTTGGGCAAGATGCCTGCTCAGAGCTCCGGCAGCTCCCTGTCCTAATCAGAGCACTTATAACAGTGCTTCTCAACCAGTTTTTTGGCATCAGCCTTTTAAGGAATCATCTCAGACTTTTTTTTTTCCTACTCACTTCCCTCCCATGCAACCTACATATCACAGATACACCATATATCATTGTATGAATGTCTGGGCTTTGTACTTAGAGAAAGATTTCTTGTGCCTTCCAGAACCCATTTTTGTACCTTTGGGAGCTGCATCACCCTCATCGAAAATACATGATTTACATAATTGTAATTACAAAAACCAGTTTAAATATGTTCTCTAGCATCTGTCTGTCTAGCCATATAAAAGTCCATAAGGGGGCGCCTGGATGGCTCAGTGGTTAAGCCTCTGCCTTCAGCTCAGGTCATGATCTCAGGGTCCTGGGATCGAGCCCCGCATCGGGCTCTCTGCTCAGTGGGGAGCCTGCTTCCCTTCCTCTCTCTGCCTACTTGTGATCTCTCTCTGTATCTGTCATATAAATAAATAAAATCTTTAAAAAAAAAAAAAAGTCCATAAGGGCAGAAATCAGATCTTCCCACTCAGTATCACCTTAGTACCATGCGAGGCACATAGTAGGTAATTGTTAAATGTTTATAGACAGTGAATGTTACCACCACACCTAGAATGGCTAGAGATTTTATATAATTTTTGAAATTTTTCTTTGTGAGCTCATAAAGAGAAAAAGTCTGAATCTGTTTTCCCCGCAAAACCATTTATGGAGTTGGCCTTCCATAAATATTTGTTAAGTGAATTAATTATCTGTACTTTTTGGGCAGAGGATCTATCCTAATTCCTAAAAAGAAAATATTTGGTATGTATCCTGGAAACGACTGGTAACGACTACAAATGTTTTGCATTCGTGGCTTACTAACGGCCACCAGCAGACCTGGAGATACAATAGGGTTACATTACTTCAAGTGACTTTTTCCACTCAAAATTTCTGTCTCACATCTGTCTGTTGTTCATGTTGGAAAGGTTTTCAGAAGCTGACAGCCACCTTCAAAGTGCTTAGCCTTGAAATTTGTGAAAACTCTGCAACTTCACTGATAGTGCATTTTAAATCTTAGATGAGACAGAACCAATTCACTTCCTTAAAAAGCATTTTTCCCTGCACATTACCATTAGGAGAAAGCCAATAATTCATGTTATAAAATAAATAAAAAACCTCTGGTTCTGAGGATTTTCCTGTGATCAGTGCTCCCACAAGACACTTTTACCTACCCATGGATAACATGGCTATAGAGACTGCTTTTTAGGGCCTCAGACATTAAAGAATATTTAAATAGTAATGGGAAGCCATTTCTCTAGCCTGGACTTAGGCAAAAACCCTATCTCGTGTGTTTAGAAAGCTTTTAACCAGTAGGAGATATATGAATATGTGTTTAGCTAAAACTTTGGAATCATTAGGAAATTCTCTCACACAGAAGACAGTGTTCAGTATTCAAGGAATCACTACATTATTCATAATTTTTAAATACTGCTTGCTTTTAAATACTTTGGGAAACTTAAAGTTTCTTTGTCATGTGGTTATACACCCTTATAAGAAAAATGTAGTCGAATCCAGAGCAGCTTCTTTCATTAAGTAAACGCCATTTCAGTTGCAATTAAAATTCCAAGGATGAAAAAAGCTGGATTTCATTGGAGATGTGTAAGTTGCCATGGGCACCACCGACTTTGAGTATTAATCATTTGGCTTTGACCATCTATTTCCGCTCTTCCCCTGGGCCCTCTGGTGCCCATCATTGTTTTTCTTGTCCAGCACATCACCAGATCCCATTGGCTTTCCACTTAAATGTCTCCTAAAGCCGTCCATTTCTCCATCTGCACTGCCAGTTCTCTAGTGCAACCTATCACCCTCCCACTCCCTGCCCCACCTCACCTATCCTTGCCCTCCTCAAGTGTCTTTTCCGTGACACGGTGTCTTAGTCAGCTGCTGCTGCTGCTGTGACAGACCACCATAGACTGGGTGGCTTGAGCAATAGGAATTTCTCACTGTTCTGGAGAGTGGGAGCCTGAGATCAGGATACCAGCATGGTGGGGTTCCAATGATGATCAGAGTTTCAACATATGAATCTAGGAGGATACAGACACACAGACCACAACCCATTGGCACAGTGATCTTTGAAAAATGCCAATTTAGAGGCACTGGGTGGCTCAGTTGGTTAAGCATATGACTTTAGCTCAGGTCATGATCTCGGAGTCCTGGGATCTGACTCCGCTTTGGGCTCCCTGCTCAATGGGGAGTCTGCTTGTCCTTCTCCCTCTCCCTCTGCTCCTCCCCCTGCTCGTGTGCATGCTTGCTCGCTCTCTCTCTCTCTCTCTCTCTCTCAAATATATAAATAAACAAAACCTTTAAAAAGAAAAAAAAAATGCCATTTGGATCAAGTCAAGTCCCTGCTTAAAACTTTCAACATGACCTGCAAGGTTCTGAATTACCCAAGTCAACCAACCTCTCTAGTCTCATCCCATTCTGCTCACCCTTAAAAATATGGCTAGCCACACTGTTCTTTATTAACTTCAACTCCCCAACCCTGATATCTTCACATTATCTTTTCTACTGCTAATTACCCCTCTTAACTAGTTCATTACTAACCACTTAAGAAATGCCAACAAAACTTCACTTTCTCAGGGAAACTTACATGCCAGACTAAGATGTGACCCCAAGTTGTATTGCAAAGACACTTTGTATTTTCCTTTCAAGTCTTTATCATTATTTGTAACTATTACATATTTTTATTTGTGAGATTATTTAATAACTAATCATTTAAACTAATAATAAATAAACTAAAAACTAAAACTAAAAACTAAAAATAAATAATAAACTAATAAGTAATTATTTTAACTAATAACTTCTAGAGCCCCCTGCTCAAAACATATTTATTAAATAAATTGAATGTTGGGTTTATCAAACCTATCATGTTCCTCTCCTGGTCCACTGGGTTGATCCAACCAGGTTATGTGGAGGATTATAAAACAGCAAAGCTGGAAAAGCCTTATAGATCACCTAATCCCTACCCCCATTTTGTATAACAAATGGGGATGTAAGACCAGAGGGCAAATGCCAAAGGCCATATTATAAGCTCATAGAAAATCAGGACTAAAAAAGATATCTTTGGTTTTTCAGTTCCCTGATATTTCAAGAAATCAAATCATTCGTTTTCTTATGTTTCTTATCACAGTTTCATAGATTGAAATCCTTTCTCTATTTCTTAATGTAAAATTGGTATAAAAATATATCCTTATCAAGTAAAATATGGTGATTGTTAAGGGCTGTCGTTCAGGTTATATCTACCCAAGCAACATGAATTAGAACACTTAAAATGTTTTGACTTCAGACAGTAGTGATTAGATATTTTAACTCTGCAGTTTGAACCTGGTGAATATTTTGGCCCCATGATTTAAGCCCAAAGATGAGTTTTGGTCTGTGTTCATTAATACAAAACATTAATCATAATTATGCCAATCTTAATGAAAGTACCTCACGAAAGAACTTACTGGAGCAAACTCCATTAAGCTAGCTTAATTTCTTTTTTTTTTTTTTTTTTAAGATTTTATTTATTTATTTGACAGACAGAGATCACAAGTAGGCAGAGAGGCAGGCAGAGAGAGAGAGGAGGAAGCAGGTTCCCTGCCCAGCAGAGAGCCCGATGCGGGGCTCGATCCCAGGACCCTGGGATCATGACCTGAGCCGAAGGCAGAGGCTCCAACCCACTGAGCCACCCAGGCGCCCCATAAGCTAGCTTAATTTCTTAATCAATGTTCTAAACAGCACACTTAAGCCATTTCTGACCTTTTTGAAAAATTTCCTTCAAATTATCATCTGAAAGATCATTTCTCCTCCATGAACACCAAAAACTTGATTCATCCTCAGTTCTTCTAGCTCCAAGTTACTATCCGTAACTTCTAGCATAGTATTTCTTCCTTTGTGCCTAATGCGTCTCTCAAGTCCAATTTTCTTGTAGCACATTTTTCAGATGTGACTCTTCCTTCCAGTGTTTGGTTCATGGCTGTATTTAACATGTACAGGCTTAGGCACGTTAGCATTTATTATTATTTTTTATAAAATTGAATTTTCCCTGGTCAATTTTTGAAGTTTTAAAGAGTTATGAACCAGGTTTTTGTTTTTTCAGTTAGTTTCATCTATAATAAATTTTGTCATTCACCATTTTATCTGTGAGGTTTATTTTCTGGTGGGTAGTTCTTCCAATTAAATGCAGGTTGAATGGGGCAAAAATCTATTAGCTTTTATTTGTTTCCTTCTTAAACACTGAGAAAATTTTTAGGATTTTAAAAAATATATATATTTCAGGTTGCTCTTTCTTCCTGGTAGGAAATGGAGGTGGCTCAAGACAGTCATCTGTCTAGATAATCTAGACTGTTACCTGATGAAATTTTCAAGTGGAGGGAAGAACAGTTTAGCCCTGATACCTCTCATCCTGTCTCTTATTTTATAGCTGAGGAGGTTAAAGGTTAGAGAAGAATTCTGATTTGCATGAGATCACAGAGATAGGACTGGATTTCAGGTCTCTTCACATCCAGGACACTTTGAGGGGAAAGTCACCAAAGTTGAGTATACTTTACTGAGAAAAGTTGACTTTTTGTTACTATGGCAATAGAGTGCATTTGAGATTGTTTGACAGGCTTACCCCCTACCTGTACTACAAGAGGGGGAAAAAAGCCATTGAGCTGATCTTTATGGTGATTCAAAACATTTTAGATAGATCCTGTCACATGCTTTATAAGTTCCTAATTGATTGTGTGGAGTTAAGTTATTGGGCAGAGAACCAGCTAATGGAAACACATTGATGAAATCATTTTTGAGGGAAATTAATGGAACTTAAAATAAAGCTGAAATGGCTTTATGGATTTTTCACTCAAACTGTTTATGAACATTTATTGCCAGTAAATTATATTGTGTCAAAAGAAGGAATCAGTAGGTATGGCTTTAATAGAAACCTTTTGAAATAATAAAATTGAGAATAATTTATTATCTTAGAATGGATAGGGGATAGGATGGGAGAATTCACCTTGATGAATGTTTGTCCACTCTGCAGCTTTGGGGAAAGTGAAAAATGGTGTGAAAATCAGAAGCATGATAAGACTTGGACAGAAATGGCCTTTATGAAAGTATTAATAGCCCTCTCATTGCACATGTGAATTGTTGTAGAAGAGAGGGGATGAGAGATTTGGAAAGTGTTATTTGAGGGTATAAACATTGCTATTTGTTTGTATCTCATAAAAATATGAGCAAGTAGAGAGTGATATGATCTTGCTGAAAAAGATGGTCTGAGTAGTGGTCACAGACATTGGTTCTATAACAGAGAGTCCAAATTCAGACTCTGCCTCTTCACAGCTCAACCATCAGGAAATTTCCTGACTTCCCTGAGTCTTAGATTCCACATCCATAATAACAGATACACATTGTCCCCACCTCATATGGTTATTCTGATGATCAAATTAAAACAGTTTCAATAGTTTCTAGTTCATAGTAAGTGCTTTTAAAATGTTATTTTTTAAGAGTCATAAAAGACCAAATAAGAGGAGGAAAGAATAGAATTCATAAATATTTTAGTACTGCTAGAAGTATTTTATTGACTATCATCTGCTGATTGCTATGTGCCAGAGATCTCATTCAATCTCCCAAGACCCCAAGGAGATAAAGTTACTATTAATATCCTTTCTTCTCAGAGAAGGAATCTGAGCATCTTAGAGATTGGGTTTCATGCCCAAGGACACTCAGATTATGAGAAATTGTGGTACATTCCCCTGAGAAGTCATATCTCTGTGCCTGTTTTCCAGTATGGGTGACACGTGTGGGCCCCTGTCACCAAAAAATCACAAATTCAGAGGGCATCAGGTGGATGGTAGAAGGTAAGGGAGCCTGACTGTCTTGCCCTTCACTTTCATCACATGTCCAGAGCCTGTCTATTACCTATGTCCTCTAATTGTGAGAGCCCAAACCCTTGGGATTTGGGTCTGGCTTGCCATTTTGTGGATACCACACTGTCCAGGCATTCAGGAAACAAGACATAAGGGCATGATGGCTACAAGTGGGTCCTAGAGGCAGATGCCTGCATGTGAATCTCAGCTGCAGCACTCACTAGCCGTGTGACCAAAAGCCCCGTGTTTTTTAGCCCCACTTGTCTTGTAGGAGAGATAGTTTTCCTGGTCTGGCAAAGATACTGCAAGCCTTGATCTCATTTTTCTTTAAAGAGATGATATTTGTATTTAGCCCAAATGATATTCTTTTATTAACATAGCTCTTTTAAGAGGTGTCGTTAACATAGGTTGGGTTTTGGACATTCATTAAACATGTCCTGTGATACATGAGGAGTTGTATAATAGTAAATTAGTACTCCCATAGAAAGGTAGTACCACCTAGGAATAAGTCTAGTAGAAGTATTCAGAACCTAAAATTGAATCTGTCTTTATTTTGTATATGGCCTTGCCCCTGTTCACATAGAGCTTAAGATCTTATTGAAGAGATGAGATGAATGTCCTTAAGGTAAATAAAAATCCCAGGTAGTGTGTGCTCAGTGCCACTTAAATGTTGTAGCTGTGTTACAGGTATTTGTTGAGAACCTATGCTGTGCTAGGCAGTGGAGATAGGACAGAGAACAGGACACGCTCCTCCAAGACACCAGGCAAATAGAATTGTCCATCTGAGAAAGCTGAAGACCCAAGTTCAGGTGTCCAGAGGAGAACATGATCCTTGGGCAAACACCGAGTGAGCACCTGTAATGGGTTGCATTTATGTAACCTTTTTTATCCTTGGAACTGTTCTAGAAGGGTGGCTGAGCTAGCTGCAATAGAGTAGTTCTTTCTTGAGCTAGTGTGGCCAGATGTTAAGTAGCAAGTGTGGCCAGATGTTACGTAGCAAGTGAGGTGTTGTCAGTATATCTGACAAATAGAGAAACAGGCTTAGCACCAAATATGGGTGGAATAAAGAAAATGGTACAGGCCTTTGAGGTCCATTTTACATAAGAAAATGTCATTCCTCATTTTTGGATAATTGGACTGAATAAATGCAATATATATCGTTATATGTGTACATATTTTACATAGTCGAAAGTTGGGAAATAGGTATTCTTTGGCTTCAGAGGCCTTATAAAATGATAGGAGGATGCATGAGATATCAGTGAAACATAAAGCTTCACAACATTTTAATACCAGTTCAAATACTAAAGGGTGTCGATGAGCAGTACTACTTGCCATATGGGTAAGTCACACAATTAAGACTGATTGCAAAAGAGGTAATGCTGTTTCTCTTGCAATTTTCACAGAATTCTTAGTAGAAGAAGGGAAGATATGAGCTGGGACTAAAAAGTGTATATAATGTATATAAACAGAAATAACTTCCCTAGCCTTAATCAGGTGTGTAAGTGTTTCTTTTAATCATTAAAACAAATTAACAAAAAGAAAAATGAAAACAAAACAAAAGCCCCTAAACCCAACAAATAGGTTCCAAAGGCTAAGAATAAGCATTTCTAAGAAACAGCAAGGGAAGGGATCTCAGAGGAAGCCCCCGTTGACTGTAGTAGTGACAGATGGGAACTGTTTAGTAACAGGTTTGAGATGGTACTGAGAGGTGGTGGCTGAGGCCATGCCCTTGGGTCACAGACACTTTAGAGCCACCTCCCCATGTGTTACTCATGGTTCTGTCACATCTGCTGGCCTTTTTGACTCACGAGGCATCCTCCACAGTACCTTTGGTCCCGGTGCTCCTCAAAGGGTCACAAAAATGTTGGAGACGTGGAGTGCATTCTGCAAAACCAGATTTAATATATGGGTAACAAAAGTTACATTATAGTCTATAATCCACCCCAATCTTATTCAGTTTTTATATTACATAGGGTTTTTCCGAAAAACAGAACCAATATGGGTGTACATGTAGGAAGAGATCCATTATATGTACTTGGCTCATGTCATTATAGAAGCTAAGAAACCCCGCGACCTGTTATGTGTAAGACAGAGACTCAGGGAGGCTGGTGGCATAATTCAGAGTGAGTCCCAAGGCTCACTAAGAACCAGCGGAGTCAGTGATGTAGATTCTATTTGGGGTCTCCGGGCTTGAGAACAAGGGGTAGTGAGAGCAGGAGAAGATTGATATCCCAGCTCAATCAGTTAAGCAGGAGGGGCCTAATTCTTTCTTCCTCCCCTTTTTGTTCTGTTCGGGCCCTCAGTGGGACTGGCGGCTGCCCACCTGCACTGGGGAGGGCCAAGGGCTCTGCTACATCCATTGTATCACATGCCCCTCTCATCTGGAAACACCCTTACAGGCACACCCAGAAATCATGGTTAGCCCGATATCTGGGTACCTCATGATCCAACTCAAGCTGACACATAAAATTAGCCACTACATTCACAAAGAACACAATAAACTTTAAATCGCAAGAATAAAATAATATATGCATGATAAAACAACATTCTTATGAAATTTATATCAAAGGTGTATTTAATAGAGACTAGGGATACATTTTGATCTATTTGACATGATGTGGTTTGGGGTCTTAAAAAGCGAAAGCGTCTACAGGCAAGAAAAGATCTTAAATGTTCCCACATGGAATGTCTCTCTGCCTACTGCAACTGTGGAGGGTTGTTGCAGGGGAGAACTGAGCTACTACATATGAATGTGATGGTATCACTCAAAATGTTAGCTTCGATTAATAGTTATCATTCGCCAGGATCATTCTTTTAAATGACCATACATAATGTCAAGTCAAGGCATTATTTTCTGATTTTATTTGCAGTAGTCTGTTACTCATCTCAAAGAGATTAAATACTTTTTTAAAAAACAGAAGAATACTTTTATAATTGCTACACAAGTTCATTCACCTAGTCTCATCAGTGTGCTAGGGTAAATCTGGATTTTGGAATAACCGTGGTTAATGGAGGATTTCTAGACCTAACAATGCAAGAGGATTCTAGAAATTCTCACACGAATACAAGATGTCGTTCTGCCCCTTTCTGTGGCATCAAAGAACTACACCAAAAAAAAGGTATAAAAATAAACACCTTTGCTTCAAAGTGCAGGATACTGCCTGGCTAAGTTTAATTGAAAAACTAATATCCACTGCAATTATCTGTGATAAACTGAGGCTTAAATGATTTGGAAGCAGTCTGGGAGCAGACAAATCAGATAATCACCATCTTTATGGCTGAGAAGTTTCAGCTGGTGATGACAAGCTCTAAAGATAAAAGCTTATTGCAAAGTCAAGAGCTAAATGTCTAGATTGGTTCGGGGATCAATGTGGAATAATTCTCAGAGTATAAAAAGCAGTGAACGTCAAACGGGTCTCTCCTAGTGTTCTGTTTTGTTTAACTTTTCAAGATAATAGCACAGAAGTTTGTTTCTGTTTCCTTGTTTCCTGACACTTGTTTTCTTGGCGACATTAGGTGGAGACCGCACAGTGTTAGGGTTTTCTCCCCCATCTCCCCGCTGCCCAAAATGCTGGATGTGGTCTGTGATTTGTGCCCTGCACTGCAATCAGAGGGCTTCAGAAGCTGCTTTTCAAAATGTTTCCAGTTGAGTGACTGTTAATAGTCAATGAGAGACAAAGAGTTAGGTGGTGCCATTATTTAGGCATCTTTTTTTTTTTTTTTTAAGTCAGCATGGTATTTGCCTCCTGGCCTCACTCTGATCTCAGCAAGAACACTCTCAAAAGAAATTCCTTGTTTTTTCAAAGCCTGTTTGCAGGAGTTGATTCAGTGCTGCCCTATCAGGGGAGCGAAAGCCAAGGGCAAAATACGTGCTTTGGGTTGTGCGAAGGGTACACCCTCCACTTAGCTCCACACCCTGTGCTGATTGTGCCCCCAGGTGACATGTCCAAAGTCTCCAACCTCTGTTTGCTTTTTCTTTTGTTTACAGGAGCCGAGGGCACAGTGTTCCCTAAATCTATAGAGACACCTAATGTCAGGGCAGACCCCTTCAAGGAACTAAGGTAAACTTCTGACTATGGTTTGCATTGATTAGTGGCTATTTCCTTTGTCTAGGCAACTGACTGATGGTCCATTTTGAGTATTTGGAATTTAACAGCGTCATAACATGAATATACTGATTGGGAGAGATTAGAAAGTATGTGAAGATAAGTGACCTCCAAGAGAACATTCTCTTGGAAAACTTAAGATTGAGGGTTTGGAGGAGGAGGTTGCCAGCCTTGTAATTATGAGATTGGGGATTGATTCATTCATGGTGTTTGTTTCCTGCTGTGTATTGTGGCACCTAGAACCTAACCAGTTACACAACTAGTCAGTAATTGATGCTGATCAGCCCAAAGAAAAGTCATACCTAAAAAAAAAAAAAAAACTGAACTCTAAGCACTGTTCAGAATTTTGTTTTTGTGTAACAAACTATCTGCCACTTGGACCATTATGGTACGAGAACTACTTTCTGTGAATATTTCATGTACTTGTGTTAATCTTCAAATATCCACAATTGTGCTGCCTTTAGCAAAAAAGGGCTCTGAGATGCTGTGTACTTAGCACCAACAACTAAAGAAAACAGAAAAGAACGATAGATACATACAGACAAACAGAGATAAAGATATGACCCAAAACCCATTCCAACTAAAGGACCATCCCTGGCTCAAAAAAGGAAACACGTAAAAAAATGGTACGTTGATACAAATATAGCTATATTTTTTGCTATATAATTATGATGCGGGCAGGCTGGGAGCCAGAGGGGGTACTCGCAAGACCAGCTAAGAGGGTCCCTGGCTTTGTGCAAGACTGAAATCAAGTGAGAGCTAGGAAAGCGAAAGCAGAATTTATTGAATATCATAATCGACAGACAGAAAGTAAGTGACAGAGTGGAGTGTCTCGGAGACTCAGAAAGGAAAAGAGAAGGAGTCCCAATGTTTCTTGGGGTTACGGGCTTCAGAGGAGGGTTTGATCAAAGGCAAGCATCCAGGTGAACAACAGGTGTCATTCCACAAATCACTGAAGGTAGGGAGTGTTGATGCCATCGTCGGCCAAGATTTGTTGGAAGCTAATGTCCTGGGACATGTTTGGGATCTGGCTTTTCTTAGATGTTAGGGACCTAGGAAAAAACTCAGAGAATGATGAAATTTCTGGCTTCCCCCTTGAAGGGAGAACATTTCTTCTTCGGCTTATTCAGAAACGGGGCCTGGCAGAAAAAGAGATAGACCCATTCTAAAGTAGAGTCCCTTCAATTTCCCTGCCTCACTTACAATCATGAAGAATTCAGCGAATACTGGCTTTCTTTATTTCTTGTAGTTCTTTTAAATAAAACCCATCATAAATCATCATAAATAACATTGCATATTTAATGGTAAACATCAAACATTAGCAAATGTGTTTGGATTATATGAGCCGTATCTACTCTTCTGTGATGCAGCCCTGTGATCTGTGGTTTACTAAAACAGCAACAGCCATATTGGAGGTTGTGTTTCCCTAAACGGAAGCACATTCTTCGTAAGTGGGGAATCTATCACCTCGTGATGAAGCCCCTAGCATTCTTGCAAAGCCTGTGAGGCTTTACAAATATAGGGAAATACATTGGGCCAGAGGAAGAGGATAATTGGTGGAGAAAGAGAATATTCTCTTATCAAATTCCCATATACAGGAAGCTGTATTTTTCACATTATACGCCACATTGCAAGGCTTTACTTTTCCCTAGAATCGTTGGTTCCATCTCAGTGCTGCTGCCTGCCAGAAGTTACCTTGACTCTCCTTAGCCAGCTCCTTTGGTTCATATTAGGTACTAATGGTGGAATCTTTTCAGCAAATCTACCCAAGGAAACCTGTATTTTAGGACTCAGAGAGCAAGCTCGTTCTCTGAGAATGCAGTGAATCCTTGTGTGTGTGAGGTGAGAGCCCTTTTGAAACAAACTAATATGTGGGCTGGTTCCCTTCCTTTTCACAGACCTCCTTAGGAGCAGGGTTCTATTTAACACAACTAGTTAGTAATTAGTGCTGATCAGTCCAAAGAAAAATGCTGTCTAAAAGAAGCTGACCTAGGGGCGCCTGGGTGGCGCAGTCGGTTAAGCATCAGATGCTTGATTTGGACACAGGTCCCCATCACAGAGTTGTGAGTTCAAGCCTCACATCCGGCTCTGTGCTCAGCAAGGACTCTGCTTTTCCTCTCCCTCTCTCCTCCCCCTGCACTCTCTCTGTCTCTCTGTCTCTCTCTCTCTCAAATATGTAAAATATTTAAAAATAAATTTTAAAAATAATGATAAATAAAAAATAAAAGAAACTGACCTCTAAATATAATACAGTGCCCCCCCCTCCCCATGGAATAAGCTCTCCATTACCACGGAGAGCTTACCATTGCCTACCATGGAAGGCACGGAAAATTTAAGGGTCAAGAATTTAGGCTAACTTTGCTTTAAACGGAAAACTAAATTTTCCTTGGATAAAAACAGACCCAACCCACATCAAACAAACAAAAAGGCAACTCTCCAAGCATCAGCCCATTTTAGAGATCCCTGTTGTGAAAAATTGAGAACAGATGATTTGCTCATATAGCGCAATAGCTGTACTTACAGTCGTCTGTAGACCCATGGAAAACCCTGGAAACTTGCCTTAGAAACAAGTGAATCTCCAAAATTACAAGTGAATCTCCTAAGTGCAATAAATAAGGACTTCTGGTAGTTGCTGCATTTCCATTATTTATTCTAAAGTTGTAGGCATATTCTATAGAGACTAGAAATAAAATGTTCTTACAGGAAACATAAAAACACTTTAATATGTAATTCTACAACTGAGGGCAATTCTTTGCCCCTATTCAAATTGTGTTGAGGGTTGATAGCCTGAAGTGAGTCAGGATCTAGAATGTGATAATTAGCCCTTCATCCTTATGATTTTTTTTTTATTTTAATGGCGCTATGGTGGGAGAAAGTGTGACCAACTGAAAGGTAATCCAATGTAGTACATACATTAGCCCAGACCAGTGCGTCTGTGGATGTTTCACATTTGTTAGCAAATGGTGTCCCATTTTACTCTGTGCTATTGGATGGTATTGACCTTGAATATCAATAAATAGGTAATGAACGTTTTCTGGCTTCTGGCTTTACCGTTAGATCAGTTATCATGATCCAGCTCGTTTGTGCTGGTGTGTCTTCTAGTCTTAGGAAAGTGGAATAATCTCAGGGAGATCCCTGGGTTCGTGCCAGCAGGGAGCACTGAGGGAGATGTGTAGGGGAAGCAGAAGTGGTTCCTTGGTCAGGAGCAGCACAACAGAGGTGAAGGAGTATGGAGCTGGGGCAGATACCTACAGCAAATAGACTATGTAGCCTTGACCTAATCCAGGAACCCTGATGTCTATACAAAGTCAGGTCACTTTTGCCTCCAAACTTTATTTAGGCTCCCATTATTTTACCTTTTATTTTAAAATAATTTTAGATTAAAAAGAAGAATTGCAATAATCATACAGATTATTCCTCTGTACCCCTCACCTAGTATTTCTGGTGGTAACATTTTACATACCCCTGGTGTATATATCAAAACTAAAAAATTAACATTGTAGCCCCATAATATTTTATGTAAGATTTGCTTAAAAGGGTGCAATCACCTGAATGCCTTATAGATCCAGAAAATACGTAGAAAAGGAGTTTAACAGAAAAGTTATTTGTTGAGACATGAATTAATGGCTCTTGAAAACTCCCACTGCAGTTAAGTTGGAATGTTTTTAATGAGAGGTGTTTTGTTCTGTTTTGTTTTTTATTTTTATTTTTTTTAAGATTTTATTTATTTATTTGACAGAGAGAGAGATCACAAGTAGGCAGAGAGGCAGGTAGAGAGAGAGAGGGAAGCAGGCTCCCTGCTGAGCAGAGAGCCCGATGCGGGCTTGATCCCAGGACCCTGAGATTATGACCTGAGCCGAAGGCAGAGGCTTAATCTACTGAGCCACCCAAGTGCCCCACTGTTTTGTTTTTTAAATCATGTTCTCTACACAGATTTTCTTGGTCTTGTCAATGAAAAACAAATTGAGTTAAAAAATCCATTATTACCATCTTCTGCAATGAACTAGGAAAAATTAAATCCATGCATGTCCTTCACTTACCCAAAAAAATCAAACATGGGAAAATACCATCTGCTTTAGAGACCTTCTCTGTTGGGATAACTTGTTTCTTCCAATGTCTGTTTTGGCTTTTGAAGGCTTTTTTGTTTGTTCTCTGATTTATTTATTTTTGTTGTTGTTGTTGTTTGCTTGTTAATGAGAAGCAAATTGCAGGCCTCCCATACATCTTCTTAGAAAATCTCAACCCTCAGCTCAAAGAGTGGTAGCTTCCTCTCTGCTAGAGTTTCGAGTTTCGGTTCACTGCTTTCCTTTTCCGAGTTACTATAGTTACTGTATTCACAGTGTTTGCTTGAGGTGTTTGTAAATAATCCAAGGTTGAGTTGAAAATCACAAAAGAGGGTTGCTTCTCTCCAGACAAATAATGAGCATTAGCGAGGTCTGAGCCCAACATCCAGCTCAGGCGGTTTGTTGAGTTTTCCCCTGCAGGACAATTCTGAAATAATGGCATGTTGCTCTAGATTCAAGACTCTACTGAAAACATCTACCAGGCACTATGCCTACCTCTTGAAATCAGAAAAACTAACTTGGAATAGAAACTGGATTTTAATTCACGATCTGAAACTTGCAGTCTGAATATATCAGATGCTCGCTTGTTCATTATTTCTTTTTCCTGGTGTCTGTATATTATGAAGACAAGTGGAAAAATCCCTGATCTCAGGCTGTGCATGATCTGAGATGGGAAATAGGCCATTTAGTTTTGCATATGTATTTTCTGTAAGAACAGAAGCTACCTTTGAATGCCTACCTTGCTCTAAGGATTCTTTTCAACTGTGAAGCTTCCCTGTAAGACTCAGATCCTACAAGAATAGGAAATAGACTGTGAAATCTTATTTCCCAGACATATGTCAGGGCAAATGTAAAAAATGGGAGACGGTTACATAGACCACTGAACACATACAGCCAACTCTGTTCCTCTAGATATCACTAAAAGCTTGGAAGGAACCACAAAAGAGCAAGAAGCCAAAAGGTCTTTATGAAAGAATTCTTCATCAGCTAATGTACAGACACGCTCTTCCTACTCTGCATACAGTTATGACAAGGGTGATGACCTGATTTCCATTTCATCACAGTTCAGGGAA
>ML107110.1:73112-84472 GCA_003697995.1 Taxidea taxus jeffersonii | reverse complement strand
TTCTTTAAAGTTTTGGGAGGCAGTTTTTTCTAACAGACCAAAATACACCCCAAATCTAGTGTGTGGCTTTGTTATATTCACCAGCTTGATTATTTTCTTTTTTTTTTCCCTTTCTTTTCCCCCCAGTTTCATGTCTCTTCTTATTTGTTTAGTGTGTACTTTTCTAGGGTCGTTGTTACCCTTTTAGCATTTTGTTCTCTCATCCATCTGTTTTTCTCTGGACAAAATGACAAAACAGAAAAACTCCCCTCAGAAAATAGAACAAGAGGCAGTTCTTTTTGATTGCCAGGGACCTAAGCAATATGAATGTGGTGCATAAACAATGGGTCTTGGAACACTGCAAAAAAATAAGTTAAAAAAGTTATCTAAAAACAAAAATTTCAAAGACCACTTGTTAAAACAAATAAACTTATAATGCATATGAAAAGAATATGGACATCAGTAAGATTCAGAACTAGAGTTCAGAATGATGATTATAAAGATACTAGCTGGGCTTGGAAAAAGCATAGAAGATACTAGAGAATCCCTTTCTGGAGAAATAAAAGAACTAAAATCTAACCAAGTCAAAATCAAAAAGGCTATTAATGAGGTGTAATAAAAAATGGAGGCTGTGACTGCTAGCATAAATGAGGCAGAAGAGAGAACTAGTGATATAGAGGACCAAGTGATAGAGAACAAATAAGCTGAGCAAAAGAGAGATAAACAATTATATGATCATGAAGGGACTTTGAGAGATAAATGATATCATAAGATGAAACAATATTAGGATAACTGGGATCCCTGAAGAAGAAGAAAGAGAGAGGGGCAGGAGGTATATTAGAGCAAATTATAGCAAGAACTTCTGTAATTTGGGTAAGGAAACAGGCATGAAAATCCAGGAGGCACAGAAAATCCGCCTCAAACATCAATAAAAATAGGTCAACACCCCATCATCTAATAATAAAACTTACAAGTCTCACAAAGAGAAAATCCTGAAAGCAGCTCAGAACAAGAAGTCTCTAACATACAGTGGTATGAATATTAGATTGGCAAATGACCAACCCACAGAGCCCTGGCAGGCCAGAAAGGACTGGCATGATATATTCAGAGCACTAAATGAGAAACATATGCAGCCAAGAATACTATGTCCATCTAGGCTGTCAGAAAATAAAAGGAGAGATAAAAAGCTTCCAGGACAAGCAAAAACTAAAAGAATTTGCGAACACCAAACCAGCCCTATAGGAAATACTAAAAGGGATCTTCTAAGCAAAGAGAGAGCCTAAAAGTAACAGACCAGAAAGGAACAGAGACAATATACAGTAACAGTCACCTTTATAGACAACACAGTGGCACTAAATTCATATCTTTCTATAGTTACCATGAATGTAAATAGGCTAAATGCCCCAATCAAAAGACACAGGCTATCCTATTGGATAAAAACAATACCTATCAATATGCTGCCTGCAAGAGACTAATTTTAGATCCAAAGACACTTCCAGATTTAAAGTGACAGGGTGGAAAACAATTTACCATGCTAATGGACATCAAAAGAAAGCTGGGTGGCAATCCTAATATCAGATAAATTAGATTTTAAATCAAAGACTATGACAAGAGATGAGGAAGGACACTCTATCATACTTAAAGTGTCCCTCCAACAAGAAGATCTAACAATTTTAAATATCTATACCCTAACATGGGAGCAGCCAACTGTATAAACCAATTAATAACAAAATCAAAGAAACACATTGACAATACAATAATAGTAGGGAACTTTAACAGCCCCCCTCACAGAAATGGACAGATCACCCAAGCAAAAGATCAACAAGGAAATAAAGGCCTTAAAAGACACACTGGGGGACGCCTGCATGGCTCAGTGGGTTAAGCCGCTGCCTTCGGCTCGGGTCCTGATCCCAGCATCCTGGGATCGAGTCCCGCATCGGGCTCTCTGCTCAGCGGGGAGCCTGCTTCTCCCCTCCCCTCTCTGCCTGCCTCTCTGCCTGCTTGCGTGGTCTCTGTCGGTCAAATAAATAAATAAAAATCTTTAAAAAAAAAAAAAAAGACACACTGGACCAGATGGACATCACAGATATATTCAGAACTATCCCAAAGCAACAGAATGCACATTCTTCTCTAGTGCACATGGAACATTCTCCAGAATAGATCACATCCTGGGTCACAAATCAGGTCTTAACCAGTACCAAAAGTTTGGGATCATTCCCTTCATATTTTCATACCATTATGCTCTGAAGCTAGAACTCAAACACAAGAGGAACGTTGAAAAGAACTCAAATACATGGAGGCTAAAGAGCATTCTACTAAAGAATGAATGGGTCAACCAGGAAAGTAAAGAAGGATTAAAAAAATTCATGGAAACAAATGAAAATGAAAACTGTTCAAAATCTTTGGGATGCAGCAAAGGCAGTCCTGAGAGGAAAGTATATAGCAATTCAAGCCTTTCTCAAGAAACAAGAAAGGTCTCAAGTACACAACCTAACCCTACACCTAAAGGATCTGGAGAAAGAACAGCAAAGAAAGTCTAAACCCAGCAGAAGAGGAGAAATAATAAGAGCGGAAATCAATGAAATAGAAAACAAAAGAAGAGTAGAACAAGTCAATGAAACTAGGAGCTGGTTATTTGACAGAATAAGATTGATAACCCCCTGAACAGACTTATCAAAAAGAGAAAGGACCCAAATAAATAAAATCATGAATGAAAGGGGACACAACCAACACCAAAGAAATGCAAACAATTTTAAGAACACATTATGAGTAACTATACACCAGTAAATTTGACAATATGAAAGGAATGGATGCATTCCTGGAGATGTATAAACTACCAAAACTGAATCAGGAAGAAATAGGAAACCTGAACAGACTCCTAACCAGTAAGGAGATTGAAGCAATCATCAAAAAATCTCCCAAGAAACAAGAACCCAGGGCTAGACAGCTTCCCAAGGGAATCCTACCAAACATTTAAAGGAGAATTAATATCTGTTATCCTGAAACTGTTCCAAAAAAATAGAAATGGAAGGAAACTTCCAAACTCATTTTATGAGGCCAGCATTACCTTGATCCCAAAACCCAAAGGCCCTATCAAAAGGGAGAATTACCAATATCCTGGATAAACGTGGATGCAAAAATTCTCACCAAAATACTAGTATGTTAAAAGAATAATTCACCATGACTAAGTGGGATTTATTCCTGGGCTGCAAGTTTGGTTCAACATCTGCAGGTCAATCAATATGATACAATACATTAATAAAAGAAAGAACAAGAACCATATGATACTCAGTAGATGAAGAAAAAGCATTTGACAAAGTACAGCATCCTTTCTTGATCAAAAGTCTTCACAGTGTAGAGATAGAGGGTACCTATCTCAATATCATAAAAACCATCTATGAAAAACCCACAGTGAATATCATCCTCAATGGGGAAAACCTGAGACCTTTTCCCCTAAGGTCAGGAACATGGCAGGGATGTCCACTATCACCACTATTTTCAACATAGTACTAGAAGTCTTAGCCTCAGCAATCAGACAAGAAGAAATAAAAGGCATCCAAATCAGCAAAGAAGTAAAACTCTCACTCTGCAGATGATATGATACTTTATGTGGAAAACCCAAAAGACTCCACTCCAAAACTTCTAGAACTCATACAGGAATTCAGTAAAGTGTCAGGATATAGAACCAATGCACAAAAATCAGTTGTATTTTTCTACACCAACAACAATAGAGAACAAAGAGAAATTAAGGAATTGATCCCATTTATGACTGCACACAAACCCATAAGATACCTAGGTATAAATCTAACCAAAGAGGCAAAGAATCTGTACTCAGAAAACTGTAAAGTACTCATGAAAGAAACTGAGGAAGACACAAAGAGATGGAAAAATGTTCCATGCTCATGGTTTGAAGAACAAATATTGTGAAAATGTCTATGTTACCTAGATCAAGCTACACATTTAATTCAATCCCTATCAAAATACTATCAATTTTTCTCAAAGAAATGGAACAAATAATCCTAAAATTTATATGGAACCAGAAAAGACCCCAAATAGCCAGAAGAATGTTGAAAAAGAAAGCCAAAGTTGGTGGCATCACAATTCCAGACTTCAAGCTCTATTACAAAGCTAGAATCATTAAGACAGTATGGTACTGGCACAAAATCAGACACAGAGATCAATGGAGCAGAAGAGAGAACCCAGAAATGGACCCTCAACTCTATGGTCAACTAATCTTTGACAAAGCAGGAAAGAATATATGATGGAACAAGGACTGTGTCTTCAACAAATGGTGTTGGGAAAATTGGACAGCCACATGCAGAATAATTAAACTGGACCATTTCCTTACTCCACACACAAAATGAACTCAGAATGGATGAAAGACCTCAATATGAGATAGGAGTCCATCAAAATCCTTGAGGATAACACAGGGAGCAACCTCTTCAACCTCAGTCACAGCAACTTCTTCCTAGAAACATCACCAAAGACAAGGGAAGCAAGGGCAAAAATGTACTATTGGGACTTCATCAAGATAAAAGCTTTTGCACAGCAAAGGAAACAGTCAACAAAACCAAAAGACAACTGACAGAATGGGAGAAGATACTAGCAAATGACATATCAGATAAAGAGCTAGTATCCAAAATCTATAAAGAGCTTATCAACCTCAACACCCAAAGAACAAATAATCCAATCAGTAAATGGGCAGAAGACATGAACAGACATTTCTGCAAAGAAGATATCCAAATGGCCAACAGACACATGAAAAATACTCAATATCACTCAGCATCAGGGAAATACAAATCAAAATCACAGTGAGAGGGGCGCCTGGGTGGCTCAGTGGGTTAAAGCCTCTGCCTTCAGCTCGGGTCATGATCCCAGGGTCCTGGGACGAGCCCCACATTGGGCTCTCTGCTCTGCAGGGAACCTGCTTCCCCCTCTCTCTCTGCCTGCCTCTCTGCCTACTTGTGATCTCTGTCAAATAAATAAATAAAATCTTAAAAAAAAAATCACAGCCAGATACCACCTCACACCAGTCAGAATGGCTAAAATTAACAAGTCAGGAAATGACAGGTGTTGGTGAGGATTTGGAGAAAGGGGAGCCCTCCTACATTGTTGGTGGGCATGGAACCTGGTGCAGCCACTCTGGAAAACAGTATGGAGGGTCCTAAAGAAGTTAAATATAGAGCTACCCTATGACCAAGCAACTGCACTACTGGGTATACAAATGTAGTGTAAGTGAAGAGGCACATGCACCCCAATGTTTATAGCAGTAATGTCCACAGTAGCCAAACCATGGGAAAAGCCCAGATGTCCATCAACGGATGAATGGATAAAGAAGTTGTGAGATATATAGATAGATAGATACATAGATATAGATACATAGATACATAGATATAAATATATCTATGATATATTTTATATATATCATATACATATATATATTTTATATATATCATATACATAGATGCATCTATATCTATGTATCTATATAGATATTCCTCTCTCTCTCTCTATGTATGTATATATAGAGGAATATTATGCAGCCATCAAAACCCCCAAATCTTGCCACTTGCACCAACGTGGATAGAACTAGAGGGTATTATGCTGGGCGAAATAAATAAATAAGAGAAAGACAATTATCATATGATCTCACTGATATGAGGAATTTGAGAAACAAGACAGAGGATCATAGGCTAAGGGATGGAAAATGAAACAAGACGAAACCAGAGAGGGAGAGGAACCATCGTAAGAGACTCTTAATCTCAGGAAATAAACTGAGTGTTGCTGAGTATTAGAGGGGTAAGGATAGGGTTGCTGGGTGATGGACATTGGGGAGGGTCTGTACTATGGTGAGTGCTGTGAATTGTATAAGACTGATGAATCACAGACCTGTACTCCTGAAACAAATAATACATTATATGTTAATAACTTTAAAAAGTGCTTAAAATAAGAGAAGTGATCAGATTTTCCTGGTTTCTTTTTGGTCAAGTAATTTTGGACTTTATCCAGGTATTTTGGGTATTATATCAGGAGACTCTAGGCCCTACTAAAATTCTCTGGAGAACGTTGAATTTGTTTTTGTTTTTGTTTTTATTTTTGGAGGTAATCATCCATATTAGGTTCAGACTGCAAGTTTTGTTTTACCTTCTCTTGGTTCCATCTTAGTTAAGTTTTCAAGGTCCTTGCTAAGCTGCATTGTGTCTGTTTTGTGCATTTGCACTTGGGGTGAATTCAGGACATGTTTTATCCACTGCAATAAGAGATCTCCTTCTCTGGATCTTTCTTCCTGCTTTTCTACCAAATTCTCTGGCTTTCCTGGTCATCTGACTATAAAGATAAGGTTTTGAAAGGAACCTTATCTAAGATAAGGAACTTGAAGTTCTAGTGTGAACACATTTCATATAATTCTTTATGACTGGGGCAACCCTCAAGATAAAGTGATAAGAGAAACAGAGAGAGGAAAAAAATAAATAATTCCTCCATTCTTTCTGAATCACAAGATTCCCTTTCTCTGGTTCCCCTGGCTAGAAATATGTTTGTTTGTTTCTTTGTTTTTCCTCAAAATTTTATTTGCTGGGACTACTCTTGCAATGTGGCACCCACATGGCAGGATGATTTGGGGTGCCCTTGGTGCAGGACTGGAAAGAAAAATAGAAAAAAAATTCCTTGGCTCACAGTGGGAAAACAAAAGAATAAAAATACCAAGGAAACTCACCCCTGTATGGGTTTTTCAAATTTAGTTCCCCCCTTTTGTTTTTGTTTTTCCTCCTTAATCTGCTTGTTATTTTTAGCTTTTCAGAGTTGTCAGGTCATTGCTTTTGTGTGTTTGGCCACAGTTTTTAGGTAATCAGTGGGAGATATTGGTTGCAGTGAGCTTATTCCATTGTGGCTGGCAATGGGAGTCCTCTATATCTATTCACGTTCGTGTTGATTCTTTTTATATTAAGTTTTTATTTTAATTCCAGTATAGCTAACATACAGTGTTATATTAGTTTCAGGTGCACAACATAGTGATCCAACAATTCTGTACCTCACATAGTGTTCATCATGGTAAGTGTACTCTTTAATCCTCATCACCTGTTTTACCTATCCCCCACCCACCTCCCCTCTGGGGGAACCATCAACTTGTTCTCTGTAGTTAAGAGTCTGTTTCTTGGTTTATCTCTCACTCCTTTTTCTTTTCCTTGCTTGTTTGTTTTGTTTCTTAAATTCCACATATGACTGGAATCAGATGGTATTTGTGTTTCTCTGACTTATTTTGCTCAGCATTCTACACTCTAGCTCTATCCATGTTGACTCAAATGGCAATATTTCATTTTTTAGGGGTGAATGATATTCCATACATATATATTCATACATATATAGAATGATATATATCATCCTTTCTTTAGCCACTCATCTATCAATGGACACGTAGGCTGCTTCCATAGTTTGGCTATTATAAATAATGCTGCTATAAAATAGGGGTGCGTGTATCTCCTTGGTGTAATAGTTTTGTATTATTTGGGTAAATACCCAGTAGTATGATTACTGGATGATAGGGTAGTTTCGTTTTTAACTTTTTGAGGAACCTCTGTACTGTTTTCCACAGTGGCTGTACCAGTTTGCATTCCTTCCAATAAAGCATGGCAGTTCCTATTTCTCCACATCTTCTCCAACACTTGTTTCTTCTATTTTTGATTTTAGCAATTCTGAAAGATGTGAAGTGATATCTCATTGTAGTTTTGATTTGCATTTCCCTGATGACAAGTGATGTTGAGCACTTTTTCATGTGTCTGTTGGCTATCTGGATGTCCTCTTTAGAGAAATGTCTATTCATGTGTTCTTCCCATTTTTAATTGGATTACCTTTTTTTGAGTGTTGAGTAGTACAAGTTCTTTATATATTTTGTATACTAACATGTCACTGGCAAATATCTTCTCCCATTCAGTAAGTTGTCTTTTAGTTTTGCTGATTGCTTCGTTTGCTGCACAGAAGCTTTTTGTTTTGATGTAGTCCCAATAGTTATTTTTGCTTTTATTTTGCTTGCTTCAGGAGACATATCTATAAAAAGTTGCTATATTTGATATTGGAGAAATTACTATTTGTAATTTCTATCAATGGACATGTAGGGAGGGGTCTTCTATGTGGGGTCTTCTATGATTTTTATAGTTTCAGGTCTCACATTTAGGTCCTTAATCCACTTTGAATTTATCTTTGTATACTGTGTAAGCCAGTAGTCTGGTTTCATCCATTTTTATGTATCAGTCTAGTCTTCTGAACACCAGTTGTTAAAGAGGTTTTCTTTTCCCCATTGCATATTCTTTTTTTTAATACCATTTCAACTCCTATTTATTAATTTTCTTAAAACAATGAAGTTACAAGAGTGTAACTCTCATAATTACAAGAGTAGTAAGTTCTGGTCTTTAAATGTCTTTTTCCAGTTAGTGTCACATTGAGATCTTGTTCTCTGTGAGTACCCTGATGTTTAATAAAGCTTATGTGCCAGATGAAAGATTTTCTTCATTTGTCACATCTGTAGGGTCTTTCTCCGGTATGAATGACCTCATGGCAATGAAGATTTGCCTTAAAACTAAAAGTTTTTCCACATTCTCTACATTCAAAGAATTCCTCCTTGGTATGGGTTTTTTGATGTTGAATGAGATCTACACTCTGGCTAAAGGACTCTCCACATTCACCACAATTGTAAGTGTTCTTTTTATATGAAACTGTTGGTGGCTCATAAAGGTCAAATGTTGACCAAATGCCTTTCCACACTGGAGACATTGATAGGGTTTTTCTCCACTGTGAGTTAACTGATGTCGAATACTCACTCGTACTCACTACATTTATAGGGTTTTTCTTTGGTATGGATCCTCTTATGTTCAATAAGATATGCCATCTGATGGAAAAACTTTCCACAGTCATGACACTTATATGGCTTTTTCTGAGGGTAACACTGTTTATGTACAGTAAGAGTAGACTTCTATTTGAAGGTTTGCCTGCTTATGTTGCATTCAGAGGGATCCTCTGATGTGTGAATTCTTTGATGTTGAATGAAATTTGCGTGATGCCTGAAGACTCTTCCACATTCACCACATTCATTAAGATTTTGCGTTTGTAAGAATTTGCTTGTGCCACAAAAGCAATGATCTCTGACTGAAAGGTTTTCCATGCTCCTCGCATTTGCCCTGCTTCCGTGTTTTGAGCATTCTGATCTTGAGTAAGGTGAAGGTTTTGAAAAAAAATCATTGTGGCATTCATCACCAAGAAGAGAATGCAAGTCTGTAAAGGTCTGCTAATTCATTACATTTATGTAACTTTTCTGCAGGTCTCTTGGCCTGTTGTCTGCTTTACCACTGATGTCTTACAGGACTCTAAATCTTCAGAAATTTTCTGCTTTGGAACTGGCTTTTTCATCTTCCATCTGGTTTCAGAACCTGGGCAAGCACTACTGGAAGTCTTCTTAGTCCCCACTCTTGGGAGACCTAGGATCCATGGTTCTTCCCACTGCTCCAGCAGGCAGATCACCTCAGGTTTGGGAAACTGAAGTCCCAACAAGATCATGTTTCTGTAATTCTCCAGCATCACATCTCTGTAGAGGTCCTTCTGAGCTCAGTCAAGTTTGTTCCACTCTTCTCTGGTGAAATACATCGCCACATCCTAAAAGGACAGCAGCTGCTTCCACCCACCTGTCAGGAATACAGCTTCCAAATCCTAGTCTCTGAGATGGGGCAGGACTGCTGCTATCAGGATGGACTTCTAGGAAGTGTGCCCCCATTGCAGATTCTTTCCTCCTTTATCAAAGATTAATTGACCATATAAATGTGGTTTTTTTCTTGTACTTCCTATTCTATTTCATTGATCTTTGTGCCAGTGTTTTTGTTTTATTTTTTTTGCCAGTGTTATACTGTTTTGATTACTACAGCTTTGTAGTATAACCTGAAATCTGGGATTGTGATACCTCCAGCTTTTTATTTTTCAAGATTATTATGGCTATTCAGGATCTTTTGCGGTTCCATACAAATTGCAGGAGTTTTTTTCTAGTTCTGTGAAAAATGTCATTGGTATTTTAATAGGGATTGGATTAAATCTGTAGATTGCTTTGGGTAGTATGGACATTTTAACAATATTTGTCTTCCAGTACATGAACATGGGATATCTTTCCACTTATTTGTATAATTTTCAGTATCTTTCACCAGTGTTTTATAGTTTTCAGTCTCTTACCACCTTGGTTAAGTTTATTATTCCTAGGTATTTTATTATCTTCGGTGCAATTGTAAATGTGATTGTTTTCTTAATTTCTCTTTCTGTTTGCTTCATTATCAGTATATAAAAATGCCCAAGATTTCTAAACATTGATGTTGTATCCTGCAACCGTACTGAATTTATTTATTAGGTCTAGTAGTTTTTCTGGTGGAGTCTTTAGGGTTTCCTATATATACTGTCATATCATCTGCAGATAGTGAAAGTTTTACTTCTCCCTTACCAATTTGGATGCCTTTTATTCTTTTCTCTTGTCTGATTGCCGTAGCTAGAACTTCCAGTGTTATGTTAAGTAATACTGGTGAGTGGACATCCCTGTCTTGTTCCTGACTTTAGGGGAAATGATCTCAGTTTTTCCCCATTGAGAATGATGTTAGCTGTGGTTTTTTCATATATGACCTTTATTATGTTGGGATATATTCCCTCTAATCCTACCTTGTTGAGAGTTTTTGTCATGAATGGATATTGTACTTTGTCAAATATTTTTTTCTGCATCTACTGAAATGATCATATATATTTTTATCCCTTCTTTTGCTGATGTGATATATCACATTGATTGACTTGCAAGTATTGAACCACCTTTACACTCCAGAAGTAAATCCCATTTGATCATGGTGAATGATTTTTTTTAATGTATCATTGGATTTAGTTTGCTCATATTTTTTGAGGATTTTTACATCGATGTTCATCAGAGATATTGGCCTGTAGTTCTCTGTTTTTGTAGTGTATCTGGTTTTGGCATCAGGGTAATCCTGAATTCAGAGAATGAATTAGGAACTTTTACTTACTCTTTTATTTTTTATTTTTTGGAATAGCTTGAGAATATATATTAACTCTTCTTTAAATGTTTGGTATAACTCACCTGTGAAGCTGTCCAGCCCTGGACTTCTATTTGCTGGAAGTTCTTGGACTGCTTATCCAATTTTACTCCTGGTAATCAGTTTGTTCAAATTTTCTATTTCTTCCTGATTCCGTTTTGGAAGGTTATGTGTTTCTAGGAATTTATCCATTTCTTCTAGGTTTTCCAATTTGTTGGCATATAATTTTTCATAATATATCATAATCTTTTGTATTTCTTTTCTTTCGTTTATGATTTTATCTATTTGAGTCCTTTCTCTCTCTCTCTCTCTCTCTCT
>ML107110.1:0-68112 GCA_003697995.1 Taxidea taxus jeffersonii | reverse complement strand
ACAAAGATAATAAGGGGCAGTTCCTACCTTTCAGGAACTCACAAGTGGACAGAAATGATCGATTCACAGTACATGAGTCAGACTGTGGTAATCCTACAGCAGGCATATAACGTAATAGTAAGTGAGACAGGAGGAGGGATTAGTTATGACTATAGAAACTGGCCTCACAGAAGCAGAGTTTGAGCTAGATCTCAGACTCTGGTTGGACACATGTAGTTTCTGGGGGTAGAGAGGAGGCATTCCTAAACAGAGGGTACAAATCTGGGAATAATATTCAGAAAACAGTAAATACTGAGATGTGGCTCCGATGTAGGCTATATAAAGGAAATAATGGGAAATTAGGCTAGGAGGCTAAGTTGGGATCAAATTATGGATTTCTGAAATGGGGAGAAGGACGATAGTCCTAGAGTTGTTTCTAAATCCTGTGGTCATGCCCCATTTGTGGGCCAGGTGCTAAGTAGGCTGGCAGGTTTTAGCTATAGTCGTGGTGGGGCAGTGTGTCCCAGGACCCCATGCAGCCACCGCTGGATCAGCAGCCAAGGACTCAAATGATTCTAGCTTCCCAGAGAAAGCTACCCAAGTGCCTCAGCTGGTAGGGACCATGTCAGACATGGTGCTTTAAAGGGCCTGGATGGACTTAGCTTATTACCATGTAGGAATGTGGGCTCTGAATTACTAGATCTTCCAATTCTTAAAGATAACTTGGAAATATAAATTTATTTGAAATTTTCTGATTTTTTTAAATGATAGCATTGACTCATAAGTTAGAAAGCACTGAGTAAGCCAATCAAGACACATGTGTGGGCTAGAGTGGGCCCCTTGGGCAGTCATTCGTGACCTCTATTCTGGAGTCATCTGTGGGTTTTGTTCCTGGTCTCTGCCATGGCTGAGATCCAGTCCTATGATCTCCTACGGAATTCCTCCTTTCTGAATTTCCCTTTCCATGTGTGCAAAGGTTCCCCAGGAATATCTCTCAGGACAACACTTCGCAGCCCTTCTCACCAGTGAGCTCTCCCACCTGCCTTCTCCTCTTGGTAGGAACCACCAGGATGGCCACTCAGGGGAGGCGGCTGGGATGCTAACACTCCATTCCCGGTGTCTTGTGTGTCACAGATACATCAGGGTGAGCTTCCTCATGAGTCCAATGATTAATCTGTGCCCACAAAACATCATTCAGAAGTTACTTTGGTTTTTGAGAGTAATTTTCTTTTTAAAATTTTTTGTGTCTCTGTACTTTCAGGTTACATTATATTCTACTGACATGGCTACATCCAGAGTTCAATAATCATGTCATTTCTTCTTAGTTAGAACTGGGGGAGAATTTGGATTTTGTGTTTTTCTTGCTGACTCCTTATTATAGCTCTCTGGGTCACACACGCACATAACCCCCCAAACCCACCACCCCCCAAAAACAAACAAACAAACAACAACAACAGCAACAACAACCCAAACGATTGGAATTCTATGTTCCTAGAGTTCATGGAAATTGGAAATCTGGTCCAAGGACTCTATGGTGCCTGAGAAATGGGTTGACAGAGAGAGACACAGGATGTAGACTCAGGAAGGACACCGGAACATTCTTTCCTTCCCCTTTTCTCTCCTCCACGGATCAGTGTTCCAGGAGGCGTAGAAAGAGTCAGAAAAACAGAACAGTTAAAGGGCAGATTCTGAAGCCAGAATCTCTGAGGTTTAGGTTAGACTCTTTCCCGAACTAGTGAGGTGACTTTGGGCACATCACTTAGCTTCTCTGCCTCAATTACCTTATCTGTAACGTGGGGATGTTTATATGTAATCTCAGAGATTTATTTTGAAGATTAAACAAAATGCCTGGCCTTATATAAGCAGAGGTGAATAAATGGATATTTGTTTCTTTTTTTTAAAAAAGATTTTATTTATTTATTTGACATACAGAGAGAGAGAGAGAGAGAGAGATCACAAGTAGGCAGAGAGGCAGGCAGAGAGAGAGGGGGGAAGCAGGCTCTCTACTGAGCAGAGAGCCCGATGTGCGACTCGATCCCAGGACCCTGAGATCATGACCTGAGCTGAAGGCAGAGGTTCAACCCACTGAGCCACCCACATGCCCCTTTTTTCTTTTTTTAAAATGTGAATGTTACCATAACTTTTATTTCTTAAACCCAAAGACAAAACTATGAGGGAACAACAAGATGTCCCTAAGAATTCTAACTTCGCATACCCTGCAGGGCTGACCGTGACCCCTTCACTGGTCCAGACTCTTTTTGTTCTTATTTCCTTTCTAGTCTCAGTGGACTCTTAACTGGAAACTGGATTCTTCTCAGTGAGCAGTTTCCAGTCACAGTATTGGGGCTCGAGAGAGAGGAGGAGAAGGGTTTGCCTTGGAAATCCTAGCCAACAGGTCTTTCTCAGGAGCACTGGATGCCTACAGGGTGTTTGGGGCTGACAGCAGTGTCTGCTCCCTTGGGTTGGTGTGAGCAGTGTGTACAGGTTGAGTCTGTGGCATCTCTAGGGGCTTATTTGGTTATAAATTTTTCACTAGGTGGCAGCAGAATATCATAAAGAGAATTCACGAGCCCATACCCCGCTCAGCCCGCAGAGTAGCTGGAAGGCAAAAGAGAGGGTGCCTTGGGAAGGACAAAATAAACTATTTTAAGATGTAGATTTTGCATAAGCTTTAACGTGTCAAGAGAACTATAATTGGAGAGTACATTTTGAATAACACATATACAACATTTTATTTTTATTTTGGGGTCAAGTACCGAAGAGACCAAGCCATGTTTAGACCAACTTGTCAGCAAGTTTCGTTGTAGAGGGGCAGATGTAAACCTTTTAGTCTTTGGGGACTGTGAAGTCTCCTCTGTGACTATTCCGCTCTGCCTTTGTAGTCACAAGCAGCCAGAGACAATATGTAGGCACAGGAGGGAAGCTGGGATCCAGCTCATCTTTGTTCATATAAACAGACTTTGGCCCTTGGATCATAATTTTCTCACCTCTGCTGTAGACTGCTCTGTGGCCAACCCACTGGGTTACTTCGTATTGATGAGAAAGAAATTAAAAAGCAAGTCCCTTATTTCAAAACTGTATTTTTTGTTGTTAAATAATTATAATCGTTCCATTCCAGGAAAAATAAGCATATGACTAAAATATAACTCCCCCTGTGGAAAGATAATCTCTGTATTATCAAACATGTAAGACCTAAGATCATAATTACTGTGAAGCCTGCAAAATTTCCACATTAGCTAAGAAGTATTGGCATCCTGGTAGTGGATTTTATTTGAATAGACCCGTTTTTGATTAATGACATTGTTTTCTGGACAGAGACAGTATTAACAGTAGTGATTTTTTTTTTTAAAGATTTTATTTATTTATTTGACAGATCACAAGTAGGCAGAGAGGCAGGCGGGGGTGGGGGTGGGAAGCAGGCTCCCCGCCGAGCAGAGAGCCCGATGTGGGGCTATATCCCAGGACTCTGGGATCATGACCTGAGCTGAAGGCAGAGGCTTAACCCCCTGAGCCACCCAGGCGCCCCAACAGTAGTGATTTTTAAGAGAACAGATGTCACTTACAGGGTAACAATAAACGTCTAAAGTTATAACATCAAAAAATAGAGAGAGAGAGAGAGAGCCTTGCTCAGGACAGTCGTTTTCGTCCTGAAATCAACTCTGTAGGGTTGGCAGGTCAAGCTCCAATATGAATTCGAAAATTGCATCTCCATATAAAAAGGAGTCGAGACAAGTCAGCCAGATGAGAGGTTCTGTGTGAGAGGAGAGACAGCTAGACCATGGATGGATGGCCTGGGGAAAGCAACAGTGGGGCAACATGAATGAACCTCCCCAAGTTGGTTAACCTCAAAGTTCAACTGAAGGGGTGAGAAGCAGGTGCAGCTCTCTGTGTTGGCAAAGGAGCCAGTGGCCTCTTTGATTTACACCAGAGCAATCATACATTAGTCTCTCGCACAGTTTATCAGTGTCACCATTTATGGCTTCTCTGGGGTCAGCTTTTATCTCTAAAAGGTCACTTCTGCGGTACCAGTACAAGACGCCCCTGCACCCCCTTTAACTCTTGTGAATGTTGAAGGAGATTGACTCTGTTTATGCCACCTTGAAAGAGTGACTTTTCTGAAGGAAATGGGAACAGAACAGGTTTAAGCGAAAGGAGGGGGGAAGGATAGGAGTGGAGTCTATACCGCAGGACCAGGATTTCAAGAAGACCCTACTGTGATAGCCAGGAGCAGGCTTGGCTCTATCAGGTCCTGGTCTTGCGCAGGGAGGGGGCAGCTGGCCCTGCAGTCTCGAGAGGCCCTGGTGTTCTCCTGTTGAACAGAAGTGGTTTCACAGAACTCTAACACCTGGCAAGGCCACCCCGTGACCACAGTGGGGAGAGGCAAAAACAATGCCACTCTGTAATTCTGTCTGAATGCAGATGAAAGTGAGCATATTGTCCAAAAGCAATGGCAAAAATGACCAAACATGCCTCCATTCTGAAAACGTGAGTGATTGCTGCTCCTTCACCAATTAAAGCTTTAGCCGGGTTGCATTTCTCATACTTCCTCGGGGAGAATTATTAGGTTGAGGGCCCTTACACCATAATGCATGGTTTGGCAAGAGAGCAAGGGATACTTGGGAAGAGGATTAAAACCTAGGAGAAGAGTGTGCCAAGGGAAGGGGAAAGAACCAAGCCAACCCCACAGCTTCATGACCAGGCCTTGGGAAGGCCCTTGAGGCAGTGTTCAGTTACCAGAGCCAGTGACCCTGATGGCCCTGGCTGCGGGCATCTGTCACCTGCCCCAGTCCTCTGCCTAGCTAGGAGCCTGCAGTTCCTCTCAAAGGAAGGCTGGCCGTCTGGCATGGGGGTTGAGGTTGCTCAGCCCACTGCCTCTCCTCCTCCCTAAGCAGCTGACTTCTGATGTGGTTTTGTGGTTACACAGCAGGCAGCCTGCTCATGTGGACATGGTGTACTTTCAGTTTCTCAAAGTGAGTCATGTTGACTTTCTTCTCGGGAGTAAGAGTGACCCTTGCACAAAAGGACTGTATGACTAGAAAGAAGAAACAGTAGAGGCCACCGACGCCAGAGTGTTTACCCCTGTAGGCAGTCACTAGTTTCTGGGAGTGGTTCTTGTCATTTCTCTAAGCAAAAGGTAAACTAGGAAGAGGCCTTTGGTTTTGAATCCTTGAATATTTAGCAGTCTTTGAAGTCTTTCTTATTCTCACTATTTGGAGCTCAGAATCTATAGAAGGACTCAAATAAATTTGCATTTGGTCAGATGGTACATGATGGGGAAGTTCCCAAGAGAATTATTGGTTATTACTACATCTTGAATTCTCATGTCTACTAATGAGCTCGTGATATTGGACCACCTGTCCAGGTCCTAAGAATCCCAGCAGGCCTGTTGAGAATCAAAATTGGGCTTGGAAAGCCTCAGCCAATAGAAGAAGGGCTTTCTTCTACTCTAACTCTCCTTTGTGGTCCTGTTTAGGTAATTTTTCATGAAAATGTATAGAACTAGGGTGGAATATACCCAGCGCTTATGTCACCACTTCTGCCCTTGACAAGTTTTGTTAATTAACTATGGCATTCATTCATGCTGGGCCAGGGGGGAGCCACAGGACACTTCTCACCACCATTCCAGGCAGCCACTACCTCTAGATCCCCGTGGGCATGTGAGATGAAACCTGTTTGCCATGTTTGTTGTAGAATCTCAATTTAACGCCGCTCTTGGACATCCAAGTCATGGGAGTACCACATTGAGGTGATTGCTTTTCTTTCCTCAATAAGTAAATCCTCTTGGGTTGCAAGAAGAGAAAATCAAATTATTCTTGAATTCTCTATCACTGACCCATCATCAATCACTATCTGTTTTCTTGCTAAGTCATTTGGATACTAGTAAGAGAATAAGAAAATCCCAGTAGTGGAAAAAGATATGTTAAGTCATTATCAGATATTCAAGACAGTTTATATTTTATAAGTATATAAAAATTGCTACCACTCACAGGGCTGAATTTTCAAGGTAATTCCATTTCAGTTCTTCATTTGGCGGTTGCTGTAAGGGAGGTGGAAGCATCTATTGGGCAGATTAGATTCAGTAAGGAGACTTACCAAACTGGTAGTATTTTGGAGTTAGCCTGTGATGGCTATTTGTGCTTTTTCTACAAAATATACTTATTAAAATGAAAATATACAAATACCGTTTAGATACTGTAGTAGTTGAGAGTCTTGATTGCAGTTACCGAATGTGAACTCCAGGTTACATAGGCAGTAGAGGAACTTATTAGAAGGATCTGGGATAGCTCAGAGAAGCAACTAGAAGGTTGGAAACCAGACATCCATCAAAAGGCAGTCACCACATTTAAGGCCAGTCAGGGTGGGACAGGAGCTGTGTTCTTGTCTGACTTCTCTCAGACCTGGAATTCTTTTTTTTTTTTTTTTTTTTAAGATTTTATTCATTTATTAGTTAGAGAGAGAGAGCGAGCACAGGCAGACAGAGAGGCAGGCAGAGGCAGAGGGAGAAGCAGGCTCCCTGCCGAGCAAGGAGCCCGATGTGGGACTCGATCCCAGGACGCTGGGATCATGACCTGAGCCGAAGGCAGCCGCCCAACCAACTGAGCCACCCAGGCGTCCCCAGACCTGGAATTCTTAATCTTCTGTGACATGAAACCATTTGGCCATCGGGTGAAGATTATGAACCTCTTTTTAGAGTGATTTAAAATTTATGAAACAGTAAACATAGGCTTACAAAAGAAACCATTATATCAAAGTCTAGTTATCAAAATGCAAAAGGAAACTTCCAAATAGAGGCTGTTGTAATATTTGTGCTTCTTGACTGATGCATTAAATAAAATTAACTGGTGGGTTTGAATACTGATGTAATTTCAGTTGTGGTGAACACACAGGGCCCCTGGGTATTTGTTAGGTCAGTAGCTTACTATACCTGCAGTTACTGTGATGAATATGGAAGTAAGTGATCTCAGTTGTTGACAAAGTCACAATTATTGCTAACACTACTGAGGTTTAGTTATTGCTTACATTCATAATGGAAGAAAATGCTAAATTTTAGTTAGAAGCTAGTGAAAATACGACTTTTTCTGTTCAATTTAATGGATTTCCTTTAATTCTTTTTTTTTTTTTTAAAGATTTTATTTATTTTGAGAGTGAGAGAGCAAGAGAGCATAAACAGGGGTAGGGACACAGGGACAGGCAGACTCCTTGTTGAGCATGGAGCCTATGCTGGACTCACTCCCAGGACCTCGAGATCATGACCTGAACTGAAGTCAGACGTTTAAACAACTGAACCACCCAGATGCCCCAGATTTCCTTTAATTCTATTTATAGACTCTAGGATAAGAACTCTTATTTTAGAGCTCCCTTGAAGGGAGCTTTGAGTATAGGTTACCTCTATTAACGTAAGTTCGTATGTGTTCTATGTGATTAGGTTCATTGACTATAATAATACTTTGTTTTCCAAGCATTGATGGAAATAGCTGGAAAATGGAGCAATGAATCTCAGAACTGGGCATATCATCATTCATTATGGCTTCTCGGCTTACTTTTGTATGGAAAAACCAAGTCCACTTCTTCTGCCATCACTATGCTCTGTTCTTTTCCCTGGTCCATCAGCCAGGCTCTCCGGTGGAACAGCCTTCCTGTGGGACCACCACAGGGCCTGGCTGCTCTCCTGGGTTGCATAGGTAAAAATACTCTAATACTGTCCTCTGGAAGGACATGGTCACCTAAGCCCTTCGAGGAAAGGAAATTAACTCCTTTCCAGGCAGTCAGCATTCTTTTTTTTGTCCTTCTATTTCCATCATTTTCCTTGATTTATCAGGAGGTTTCTATTTCTCGCTGGTCCCTCTGCAGCTTTGCAGCCCACCTGCTCCCCATAAGTTCTTGCTTTATCATCCTGTTAAATTTGAGTTGAGCAACTTGTACTTGGTAAGACTTTGGCAAAACTTTACTATGGCAATATAACTGAAGGTTTTTTTTTTTTTTTTTACAAATTAAAGTGTTGCTTGTGACTTTAATAATCCAAACATTTGTTACTTACTTGGACCCTTATATATGCGATGCTCCTGCCTTAATGCCCTTTCTTACAATTTAGGGACCTCATGTAATAGTCCGGAGGAAATGAGAACCAGAAATGCCTTTCAGACTGGCCATTTCTTTTGTGTTTACGTCCTTCCTACCATCATTCTCTCGACCATGAAATATGGAATGAAAAACGACATTAATTACAAAAGCATGTCATAGAGGAAAAGTCTGTAACATATGGGGTTGGTTAAAACAGTGACAGTAACAAAAAGCTCTCACAATGACCTGAGCTTTGGAAAGCTATGGGGAGTTGCTGAATACTTCTCACCTCACTGATCAAAATATCTTCCTGGAGGAAGAGATTGCTTTGAACTCAGAAAACTAACACAGAAAAATTCATTCTGTCCCACACACTTTATTTATTCCACATTTTTAAAATTGTCTCTGTTCTAAGAACTATTTTTAGAGAACTCCTAGGAGATAAAATTTGAGCATTGGACCATACAACTGTTGAAATTACAACATCCTGAGATATTTCAGAGATTGTTACCCTGCTTGGAGGGATAAGGAAATGAGGATCAGAAAACTGACTTGGTTAAAGTCACCCATCTGGTTTTTTTTTTTGTTGTTGTTGTTTGTTTTTTGTTTGTTTGTTTTATCAGCAACAGAACTACAATTATAAATTTCTAAATTTCTGAAATTCTAGTCATTTGTCTTTCAAAAGAGCAGACACAAGTCCATGTTTGTTGTAAAGTGACTATTTAAAAAATTTTTTATTTATTTATGTATTTGTTAGAGAGAGAGAAAGAGAGCACAAGTAGAGCAGCAGGCAGAAGCAGAGGGAGAAGCAGGCTTCCCGCTGAGCAAGGAGCCTGATGTGGGATTCGATCCCAGGACCCTGGGATCATGGCCTGAGCTGAAGGCTGTGGCTCAACCAACTGAGCCAGTCAGGCATCCTATAAAGTAACTTTTAAAAAAAAATTTTTTTTAAAGATTTTATTTATTTATGTCAGAGAGAGAGCAGGAGCGAGCACAGGTGGACAGAGTGGCAGGCAGAGGCAGAGGGAGAAGCCGGTTCCCTGCTGAGCAAGGAGCCCGATGTGGGACTCGATCCCAGGACGCTGGGATCATGACCTGAGCCAAAGGCAGCCGCTTAACCAACTGAGCCACCCCGACGTCCCTATAAAGTAACTTTTTAAGATCATTTATCTGTGGTCCCTTTCTAAAAACTTTCTGTTCTGCTAGAACCAGCTATTGATTCACTGTGAGTTCATTCTAGGCTGCAGTTCTAACTTGGAGAGCTGACCTCAGTCTATTCTAAAGCAGTTGGTATATATTGTTTTTCCTCAAGTAATTCAGGAAAATAATAATTACTGTCTCTTTCTTCAAGGCATTCTTGTATGACTTTGATAAGTATTTATTGAGCAAGTGCTGTATTTGTACTTCTATTCACTTGGAGGACTGGGATACATATCTGGGGCCATTCCTAAGAGCTCTTCAGCTGGGAAAGCAGCCTGGGCTTTTATCTGGGGAGGGAACTATAGAACTCCTAGACATGGAGATCTGAGGTGTTTCCAGGACATAAACTCTTTCTTAGTATGGCCTCCTAGCAACAAAAGATGACTACTCTTTCCCCTATATTGTGTGAAAATGTATTTTGGTTCATTCTAGTAACTCTTTATGTGAGTATAAGATGAACTAACTTCTCATAATCTAGAAATAATTGAAGACTAAAGAAGTATTTTCTTTTTTCTTCATTTTTCCCTTTCTCCCCTCCTTTCTCCATTCTAGTCTCTCACTATTTTATTTTTGCCAAGAAATATATTGAGTTTGGAACCAATTAAAGACTGGAGGTATCCTGTGAATAAGACATGGCTTTGTCTCAAGAAGAGAGACATGGTGTAGATTTCAATGTAATGTGTTTTCCTGTAATGAAGATATCCATAAAATTCAGTGGGTGCATGAAGGGTGAGCATCTAGCCACTGAGGTAGTTAAAGGAGGCTTTATAGGGACGCCTGGGTGGCTCAGTTGGTTAAGCAGCTGCCTTCAGCTCAGGTCATGATCCCAGCGTCCTGGGATCGAGTCCCACATCGGGCTCCTTGCTCGGCAGGGAGCCTGCTTCTCCATCTCCCTCTGCCTCTACCTGCCACTCTGTCTGCCTGTGCTTGCTCTCTCTCTCTAACAAAAAAAAAAAAAAAAAAAAAAAATTTAAAAAAAGGAGGCTTTATAGTTCAATGAAACCTGAACAGGGTCTCAAACAATGTGTAATAGTCTGACAGGTGGGTTATTTGTACTTATAAAGTAAAAACTCAGTGTACCCCAAGAAATAAACACTAGAGGTCACCTAGACTAAACTCTTTCTGATTACCTTAATTAGACTTGGTGGGAGAGGAAACTTCGGTGGAGAACCAGAGAACAACAGAGAAGCCAGACTCCAACACTAAAATATGGCCTTTAAGAAAGTGGCTAGAGCCTCTGAGCGCCAACAGTTCTACCAGAGTATTTCCTGCTTCTGGGTGATCTGAGGGCTCTGGTGGGAGGTCTTCAGAGCTAGTGCCTGGAAGATTCTCTCCCCTAAATATCACTTTTCTAGCTCTCAGTTGTTGGGGGCCCTAACAACTCAAAACTGGAATTGTTACTTAAACCACAGCGGTGAATACTCAGCCCCCCAAGTCTCCAGTCACACTTGTCAGTTACCCCTACTCCCACACAGAACCTGCCCTTTTTTGCTTGTTGATGCCAGTAAACTCACCTATGACTAGGATCAGACTGTATGGGAGGCTTAAAGCCCTATGGGATTTTCAAAATGTTTAATACGGTGTCAAAACATCCATGGGGGGCAGACTCTACAGATGTTTGTACCAGTTGGCCTCTACTCACCCTTATGCACATGGGCGCGTGCGTATAGCAGCTTTCTTCTAAAGTTCATTTGCAATAAATGCTTATGAATAACTATACAACTGGAAAGAATGATCCATGAACTCACTTTGGAGACAATTTTGCTTTTAAGAGAAAAGGCCAAATCACAAAATTAAACTTCAGAGGATCAATCCAGAGTCACTTCAGTTTCTTAAACCTTCTGTTCCTATACATGTCTGTGTTCAATATACATAATTTTAAGTGTTCAGACTGCTGACCTGAAAAAAATTGTTCTAAACTGAGGAACAAATTGAGGGTTTGGAGGGAAGGGGGTGGAGGGCTGGGTGAGTCTGGTGGTGGGTGTTAAGGAGGACACGTCTTGCACAGAGCGCTGGGTGTGGTGCATAAACAATGAATCTGGGAACACTGAAAAAATAAAATAAAATTGTTCTGTACTTCTGAATATCAGAAATATTAGAGCAATACAATTTAAAACAGAAAGGAGGTAAGTGTATGTTAACTATAGAATTAACTTGGAAATTCTCTTCTCTGTGTACTTGGATTAATTGTCTTTTTAATGTAAGACTTCATGAATTCTCATATATTTTCCTTAGTTAAGAAGGAAGTTTTAGAAGCACTCTTAAAGATGTCAAAAGAAAATTTGTTCAATTATAAAATATACACGGATGATATTTTAATTTACTGTTTCATATGCTTGAGTGACTTTTGTTTCTTTGTACCTGATCTTTATTTTTTTTAATGAACACAAAGAAAACAGCCAAAAAAAAAAAAAAAAACCCACCAAACCCAAATACCCTGGCTCAGTTACAGATTCCATCTGTATTTAACTAGTGACTTTAGACAGGGTTGGAAATCAGAATTGCCATGGAGCTTTAAAAAAAATTACACTCTTCTCTCCCCCCCACCATTTAAAAATATAAAATAATTTTTTTAACTTTAAGTATAACTGACATCAGCCCCTGCCTTTTTTTATTCACTGGATCTGGGATGGTATCTGTATTTATTTTAGAGATGCTTTCAAATGAGCTTGATGCTTTTCCATTTTGAGAACCAGACACTTAGCTTATTCTATTTTAAGACCTTGCTTTCTCTATTTTAACTCATCTTAATTTGCTGCTTCATAGGTAGTAACTTTTCTTTCTTTGTACCTACTTATGTCACACCTTCTTCTGCTTTCAAAATGAACACAAAGAATTCAGGCCATCCCTAGCAATACCTAGATATGCAGTAGCTCCCAGAGAGCTGGCTAGAATATAGGTAGGAGGAGGAACCTTAGGTTTGGAGACCCTAGCAGAGGCAGAGAGGCTGGCTACCTCGTGGAGGTACAGGAGCTGAGGGGGGCATTGCTGAAAGGCTGAGAAGGAGAACCAGGTTTTACCTGCTGCCTCTTGTTCACAGGGACATGCAGACATAGGGTGCAGCTCTCCATATTTTACTGACTGTCCTGTTGGCTGCAGAGAGGGACTGGTGGTTTCCCTGGGGCCTGGTAGACTGGGTCAGAACTCTGAATGGGATTGATGGTCCCAGTTTGGATGGTCTCACAAAGCTTTGACTCTGACTGGAAGGTTGAGTCATTTCCTTCACACAACTGGGAGCAACACTACCCAACAGGAGGCAAACATCCATCCTTAGTGGAAAGCTGCCCAAAGAAGCGAACTGGTAAAGAGAGGACTTCAGGGGAACACAGATATTTGACTCTTTTCCAGCACTCTTTTCAACTTCTGACTTCAAATTCCATCCTGGATGTGCTGGAAACCATGGATTTGAAATCTGGTATTGTCTCAGTTTTCTGCTTTCCAGCCTTAGAGGAATTTCCCCAGTGTCCCAGTCCCCCGAGTTTCTCTCTTCATTTGGGCTGTAGCTTTCCAGGAGTTATTTGCTTCCTCTTCTTTCTTCCCAGTTTTTACACACACTGTGACACAATGACTGTCCCTCGCCTTTTATGAAACCACATAAAGTCATAACAAGCAAATGATCGTTCTCCAGCGTGAACATTAGAGTTATTTTCTTTTTTGTATGTCTTGGGAGAGGGTATAGTGGAATTTGTCTTGAATTTACTGTATTTCTAGTTGGAGCAATGTGAGCATAGGTATTTTCTCTTTCTTCTGGTCTTTTATCTTACAGAACCCTTAGTAAGAAATATGATTGATAGATAAGGAGGAAATGAGATGAGGATTCCCAAAAGAGAGATTTCTGTTTTAAACAAAGCCAAGGCAAATTCTCTTTAGAGAGGAACATCCCTTTATTCTCATGATTATGAAGCAGAATGTGATTTCTTTCTCAAAACAACTTGAAACACTGAAATTAAATTCCCTCTAATTTAGAGTTAGAGAAAAGCTGTTTTTGGTGGATTCATTATATATATATAAGATATACTCAACAAAAACTGCATTTTCAAGTGATAAATAGCTTTTTTTTTAATTTAAAGATTTTATTTATTTATTTATTTATTTGTCCGAGAGAGAGAGAGAGAGAGAGAGCGAGCACAAGCAGGCAGAGTGTCAGGCAGAGGCAGAGGGAGAAGCAGGCTCCTTTCCAAGCAAGGAGCCAGATGTGGGGCTCGATCCCAGGAGTCTGGGATCATGACCTGAGCTGAAGGCAGCGGCTTAACCGACTGAGCCACCCAGGCGTCCCTCAAGTGACAAATAGCTTTTTTTTTTTTTTTAAGATTTTATTTATTTATTTGACAGAGAGAGAGGGAGAGAGAGCAAGCAAGCACAGGCAGAGGCAGAGGGAGAAGCAGGCTCCCCGCCGAGCAAGGAGCCCGATGTGGGACTCGATCCCAGGACGCTGGGATCATGACCTGAGCCGAAGGCAGTCGCTCAACCAACTGAGCCACCCAGGCGTCCTGACAAATAGCTTTAAGACTTGTTTCAAATGTAAGACACAGCCTCAGTGGACAAGGGAAGATTAAAATTTTCTAAAACTTACCCAAATGCCCATCAAGTACGTATAACTATAGGTTCAATTTTCACATCGTCAGCTATTGAGCCCGATAGACATACCATGTTTTGGTAGTGCTTTTTTTTTTTCCTTTTTTTGTTTTTAATTAGCAGAGTTTATTTTTAGTACAATTATAGGTTTACAGGAAAATTGAACAGGAAGCACAGAGAGTTCCTGTATTAACCCCCAACCACATAAATGCACATAGTTTTCTCTGTTTTTAACATCTTGCATTGGTGTGATATACTCATTGCAAGTGATGAATCCATATTGATATACTATTCTTGATTAAAGCCCATGGTTCACATTAATTGTATAGCTGTGTTGTATAGTTCTATAGTTTTGGACAAATGCATAGTCTTGTATCACCATTACAGTATCAAGCACTATAGTTTCACCGTCTTAAAAGTTCTCTGTGTTCCACCTACTCATCCCTCCTTATTTCTCCCTGAATCCCTGGGAACCACTACTGTTTTTACTGTTTATATTTTTACATTTTCTCAGAGTATCATGTAGTTGGAATGACAAAGTAGGTAGCCTTCTTAGACTGGCTCCTTTCAGTTAACAATATGCATTTAAGGTCATTTCTTTTTAGTGCTGACTAATATTCCATTTTATGAATATACCAAAGTTTGTTTATCCATTCATCTATTAACAGTCATCTTGGTTGTTTCTGATTTTTAGCAATTATGAATAAAGTTCCTGTAAATATTCATGGACAGGTTTTTGTCTGAACATGTTTTCAACTCATTTGGGTAAATACCAAGGAGCACAATTCCTGGGTCATATGATAAGACTATGTTTAGCTTTCTAAGAAACCTTCAAGCTGTCTTCCAAAGCAGCTGTACCATTTTGCATTCCTACCAGCAGTGAGAGTTCCTGTTGCTCCACATCCTAATTAACATTTGATGTTATCAGCATTTTGGGTTATTGTCATTCTAATTATTGTGTAGTGGTTTCTTATTGTTTTAATTTGCAATTCTCTAATGACAGATGGTGTGGAGCATCTTTCTGTATACTTATTTGCCACCTGTGTATCTTCTTTAGAAAAGTGTCTTCTCAGAGCTTTTGCCCATTTTTAAATTGGTTTGTTTTCTTAGTGTTGAATGTTGAGTTCTTTATTCGTTTTGAATACAATTCCTTTGCTTGGCAAATATTTTCTTCCCATTTGTGGCTTGTTTTTTCTCTTAGGGGACTGTCTTTTTAAAAATGGGTGTGTTACACAAATAAGTGATTTTCTTGGTTTCCTGGGAGTGCCCAGTTACTATGTTTGAAAGGGGAAGATGGGGAGATTTGATTTTAGTGAGAAATTAACTTCTCTCAACTGTGAGAACTTACAGAGAATTATCACAGGAACCAGGAGCAACATTGATTGAACTATCAAATTTTGTGGACTAAAGTGAACATCGTGGAGGTGATTGGTGCCTTTTAAGAAGTAGCTCCATTCTGATGAGACATGTATTTTCTTGTATAGGTCTGGTGTTCATGATTTTTCAACCTGAAACTTGTACCTTGAGCACCTTATACTTCACCCTTTCCTTTTAATAACCTTCTCTTTTAACTTGCTGACCTCACACTGCTTACATCTCTGTCTGATTCCCTCACATTTTAAGCCTAATGTGCAGTACAGAATCATGAGCTTGTGCTTTCTTATCACATGGTTGGGTCTCAGCTCTCAGCTTCATAATTTACAAGCTGTGTGAGTTTAGGACATTGTTTACTTGTTGTTGCCTGTTTCTTTCTGTGCCTGCCTCACAGGTTTGTTGAGAAGATTAAATAATATGTGCCTGGCAGTGGTATTTAGTGAATGTGTGTTTTCTTGCCAGTCTTTTTATTTTTTCCTGTACAGTCTTCCTACTTATATAGCCCATGGCTTTTTTTGACAGCAAATTTTTCTTGTTTGAGGCTGAATATTTCTCCAAATAGCATGGTGAGCAATAAACCCCTTCCTTCCTCCTGCTGGATTCCTCTCCTCTAAGTGTCCTGTGGTCAGTGCCTATGTGGTTTTTTTCTGGTCTCACAGTAAAGTTTCCTCACAGACGTAAATTAATTGAGGTTATTTCTTGGACCTGTAGCTTCCCTTTCTCCTTTAGCTGTTGCTATTTCTAACTCTTCTGCCTTTTTAGAGGCACCAAATTCAGTTATATTAGTAAGAATTTATGATGAAGTTCTATGTCCCTAGCATGGTGACACATTTGAGGGGCTCACAAAAGTAAAAGATATAAATCTTCCCTTCAAATTGATGGCATATGTGGATACAGATGTATCCATGTGATAGATCCTGATGTTAGATAGGATGTTACAAAAGGTTAGATACAGTCAGAATGTGAGCTGGTATATATCATAGGATTTACTGGAATATTACCCATGTGAACACTGCCGAGGTTTAAATCCTAGGCTCTGAATAAAAGAGACCACCTCCAGGCTAACAGATCAGAGAAATGAGCACAGGATTGATGGTGAGGGGCAGTGAAGAGAGGGAACAATTCAGTGTATGAATGGGGTTGCTAGCTGGGCATCATTGGAAGATTGTAGGGAGCAGCTGCTTTGAGGAGTCAGGGAGAACCTGACCATGAGACACAGGCTCCTACAACAGGAGAACCCCCTCTTTCTCCTCCCTTTCAATTTATTCCTGTCAATTTATCATTAGTTTTATGACTATAGACACATGTCTAGTGAAAACTGTGATTTGTAGGACTTTTACTATGGAATAAAATTATCAAAGTTAATGTCAGATTTTGCCGTTCTTCTTAAATCAACATTTATTCATTTATTTATTTTCTTAATTTTTTAAAAAAAGATTCTATTTATTTGAGAGAGAGAGTGAGTGAGAGAGCACAAGTTGGGGGAGAGGTAAGGGAAGAAGGATAAGCAGACTTCCTGCTGAACGGGGAGCCTGATGTGGGGCTCGATTCCAGGACCCTGAGATCATGACCTGAGCCAAAGACAGATGTTTAACCAACTGAGGCATGTAGGTGCCCCTAACATTTATTTTTTAAAATATTCTACCTTGGTACAAAGAGGATTTGAGAAAGCTTACAAAATGAAAAAAAAAAAGTATAAACAAATATAGGACAAATGAGGCATTGGAAAACTAAGAGTGGGGACCTTAGGTGGAGCCAAAGGGGCAGTTAGAACACAAATTTCATTAACTACATTTGTTGGGGATGGTCATGTCTAGAAACCAAAAAGAAAAACAAACATAATTGTTTACAAAGGCTCTAGGATTCTTTAGGTAACAATCAGTCTGTTGGGGGAGGGGAGGGGAGAAAAGTAACCATTGCTACGAAGGCCCAGAAAAGCTTTTTCTTCAGGGTCTTCATAGATCAAACATTTGAAATTTAAAAACTCAATTTGAACTGTTGTAAGAACTTCATTGCAAAAGGTAGGCCGGGAGTGTTTACTAATCAAACATCATTGTGCTCCATTTCCTTACATCAAAAGTAAAGAGTTTCTTTCCTTCTTGAATATACTCAAGACCCTTCAAAATTTCTTTGGGACGAACAGAGGAGGAAGGGGCCTCATGACGCTCAGAAAGGGAAGATCAGACATGCTGACATTCAGTCTCAAAAATTACTCCCTCTCCTCCCTCACTTTCTGATATGGGCTGAATTGTCTCTCCACCTCCCACTCCCCCCAGTTTATATGTTGAAGTTCTGATGCCCAGACATCAGAATGTGACTGTATTTGAGGATAAGGCTTTTATTTTATTTATTTATTTTTAAAGATTTTATTTATTTATTTGACAGACAGAGATCACAAGTAGGCAGACAGGCAGGCAGAGATAGAGAGGAGGAAGCGGGCTCCCGGCAGAGCAGAGAGCCCGATGCAGGACTCGATCCCAGGACCCTGAGATCATGACCTGAGCCGAAGGCAGAGGCTTAACCCACTGAGCCACCCAGGCGCCCTGAGGATAAGGCTTTTAAAAAGTTATTAAGTTAAGGGGCGTTTGGGTGGCTCAGTTGGTTAAGTGCCTCCCTCCTGCTCAGGTGGTTATCTCAGGGTCCTGGGATTGAGCCCGCATCGGGCTCCCCAGTCAGTGGAGAGTCTGCTTCTCTCTCTCTCCCTCTGCCCCTCCTCCTGCTTGTGTTCTCTCTTTCTCTCCCTCAAATAAACACATAAAATCTTTTTAAAAAGTTACTAAGTTAAAAGGAGGCCATTAGGATGGGTCCTGATCCAATAGGACCGGTTTCCTAGTAAGAGGAAATTAGGACACAGACACTCATCACATGTACACACAGAGATGACCATGTGAGGGCACAGGGAGAAGGTAGCCATTTGCAAGCTAAAGAGAGAGTTCTGGAAGGAAACCAAATCTGCTAAAACCTTGGGCTTGATTTTCTAGACTCTCGAACTCTGAAAAAACAAATTTCTGTTGTGTAAGTCACAGTTTTGGTTCTTTGTACTTTGTTATGGCAGCCCAGGAAAATGAATACACACTCCAATTGGTCTTATATGCCACTGCAAGATTCCCTTTGCTTAAATTTACTTTAATCGTGTCCATATTCTCTTAGGAAACTACAGGTTAAATTCCTTATTCTGGTAGTCAACGAGCTTCAAAAATCTGGTCTCAATCTACATTTCCCCACTTAACCCACAGAACACAAACCTTGTCTAAGAAAAACAGTTCACTCAATACATCACCCTTCCAAGGCTGCTGTGCTTCATATGCACGTGTCTTTGCTTTTCCTATTGGGAATATTGCAATTTCCACCCTTTGTGATCTTACCCATTTCTCAGTATTCATCTCAAATGCTCACTCATCTAGATGTCTTTGGTTATCTTAACTAGTGCTTCTTCCTCTTCTGAATTGTGGTAATATTTTCATTTTGCCATCATTTATTTGTAAGTCTTATTCCTCCTGTTTGAGGGTAAGATCCTAGAAGCACAAGCATATTTTTATACCTATGCATGAAGTTCCTAGCACAACACCTCTTAAGGTGTTTAAGTTGCTATTACCATATATTGTATGAATTTGTAGGGGATACAACATAGAATGACACAATCGTGATCTCTGCCCCATGAGGCTTATATTCACTTGGAGGTATAGAGGGTAATCAAGTAGTTGCTGGTTGTTGTTAGGGCTTCAGTAGAGAGTAACATCATAACCTATATCAAATAGTATGCTTAAAGAGGCCTCCCAGGGAAGTGCCATTGAAGCCAAGTCATATAAAGTAACAGAAACCAGTCCCATGAAGAGGGATAGGTAAATGGCATGCTCCTGGGGCAAGGTTGAATTTATGGGCTCCAACTACTGTACTTACAGCACAGGGAGCAAGAAGGGGAGCTGTAGAAGGTAAAGCCAGAAAAGAAGGTGAGGACTAGGGCCTACAGGCCTTGGAAAGGGGTTCACATTTTATTGGGACCTCTCTAAAAGAATTTTAATCTCTCTGCTAGGGGTGTGTATGTGTGTGTGTGTGCTTGTGGCAAAATAGAAAAGGAATGCCATTTTATTTTTTTTTAATTTTAAAAAGATTTTATTTATTTATTTGTCAGAGAGAGAGAGAGAGAGGGCGTGCAAGCAGCCAGAGTGGCAGGCAGAAGCGGAGAGAGAAGCAGGCTCCCAGCTGAGCAAGGAGCCTGATGCAGGACTCAATCCCAGGACCCTGGGGTCATGACCTGAGTCGAAGGCAGCAGCTTAACTGATTGAGCCACCCAGGCAACCCAGGAATGCCATTTTCAACAAAAACTGACTAGAGCTGTTTGCACTTTTCCTGGGTGTAGCATAAGTCCTTTTTCAGTAAACAGTGTTTTGCTTAGAAAAATCACTTCAGTACATCTTTTTGGTAAGTGTCTTGGGGAGAGGGGGGAAGACAAAATAATAAGTGAATTATCCTGCGTAACAGAGTGAGAGGACTGCACGTACCTGGGTAGCCTGGTAGAGAGGTTCAGAATATGCAAGATGGGAGGACATCCATGGAGGAGACATCTGAGAGGGCACCTGAGGAAATCCTTGGCAAGGGGAATGTTATTTGTGGTAGAGGTGGTGAAGAAACTTTAGGTCACCAAAGACCAATATTTCTGTATGTTTCTTAGCTCTTCTGTACCTCTTCCTAAATTTTCATTATTTTTATTATTATTTTAGTCTTAAATAGGTTCTATGCCCAATGTAGGACTTGAAGTCATAACTCTGAGATCAAGAGTCACATGCTCCACTGACTAAGCCAGCCAAGTGCCCCTAAATTTTCATTAAACTCTTGGTACCCACACATATCCAAGTTAGTGGTGCTTTAGGGAATGCAAAGAATAAGATTGGTATTCCTGTAGGCAAGGCAGTGCTAAAGGAGGAGAGCGGGCCCCAGAACTGAGAGTCAGGTAGTCATGGTAAATGAGGCTGCTGGATAGGCTAATGGAGAGGAGTAGACATGATCACCTTTCCCAGTCCTGTGGGTGAGGCATCTCCTCTGTGTGGAACTTGGGTACTTGTGCTATTTTATTAGAGCAGTTAAAAATCCCTTACTCTAAGGGTGCCTGGGTGGCTCAGTGGGTTAAATCTTCTGCCTTCAGCTTGGGTCATGATCCCAGGGTCCTGGGATCGAGCCCCACATGGGGCTCTCTGCTCAGCGGGGAGCCTGCTTCCTCCTCTGTCTCTGCCTGCTTCTCTGCCTACTTGTGATCTCTGTCTGTCAAATAAATAAAATCTTGAAAAAAAAAGACCCTTACTCTAAAAGTCTGGAATGCCTAGGGATATTCAGATGGCAGAATCCGAATGTGTGTGTATGTGTGTGTGCATGCACACATGCGTGTGCCATATATGAAAATATGTTCAGTGGTAGATAGCTGTGTCTACATCTGAGATATACTGGAGATGTATGAGAAAGCTAGATTTGCATCTGTATCTGTCTGTTTAATCCAGTGTATCATCTATCTGTTATCTGTCATCTAATCTGTCATCTATCTGTCTATATATCTATCTGTATAGCTCAGCACATTTCTGGAACATTCCTGCCTAAATTTCCAGAGACAGAATATAATTCTTATGAGAAATTTTGGAGCTGTGAGTCATAGTCCTTTCATTATTTCAAAGGCATCAGCATACCTGGTAAGATACAGTGAGGCTGGTAGGGGGTAAGGGCCTCTCAAATGTCAGGGTCTTGTATGCCCCCAAAATCAGAGTTAGCAAAATTGTTGGATGCCTTTTGAATTTAGATTTTTTCAATTATAAAAACTTCAGCATTTAATTTTTCTGTATTTGAAAGGTCACTAGAAACCAAGAGTTTAAAAAAAATAGTGTTGAAACTGGAAAAAAAAAGTTTAATCAATTTCCATTCAAACCAAGATCCCTTCTTACATTTTTTTCCCTTTGGGGAGGTTATGGGGTAGAGAGGGGTTGTGGGGAACAAGGCGGTTATTGTTTTTGTGAAACTCTTTGGTTTTGACTCTGACCTTTATCTTATAGTGGAAGGTAGACTGCTCTGTATTGAATGGAAGAAACCTGTGGTGAGGGGTACAGAAACTGTAATTGGGGAAGCTGAGACATAGCCTAACAGAGACCCCATATTGTCTAGGGAGAATCACTTAGTAGCAATGTATGGACTCTGAACAGGACCAGAGGGTGACCTGCAGCTGAATTCCAGAGCTCGGTAGTCCAGGGACATTTCATGAGCCCGAGAAGCCTATTTGTTTTGCCCACCTTGATCAAAACCGCCATCCCTCCTCCCAGCTGTATCTATAATTTCTCTTGCTTCCTGTTCAGTTTAGGAAAACACTGGCATATTCAGATGCCTTCAGGGAAAAGAAAATAACAAAACAACAACAGAAACCTTTGGGGTTACTCAACAGGCATAATGTGGCTGTTGAGCCACATCTTTCCAAACATGCCTATATCTATAAGACCCACATCTTAAGAAGAGGGGAAGGAAGACACATGAAAGGGTTTAGGTCAAGTTCACCCTTTAGTATTCCCCAGGTTTATGTTATGCATAAATTATAAAAGTGAGGTTCTCTTCTTGGTTCTCTAGTTGACCTTGGGAAATTTCTGAAGAACCTAGGTGTTTTTTGTAATAAAGTACCTAGGGGTACTGTCAGGACTAACTATTTAAAAGCTACTATACTATTAATACATCTTCATTGCTTTCACCCTTTTCTAGGTTAAGTTCTTGCATGCTGATACAATGTGATGACTTACGCTATTTTTTTTTTCCTGAAAGACTTCCAGAAGATTTTTGTCTTGTTGGCAGTTATATGTCACCCTCTAGGGGGCTACTCAGAAAACATAATTGCCTTGGGATCACAAATTCTCAAAAGCAATGATCTGGCAACTTGTCAGAAGGGAAAACCAAATAACCAGATGAACAATCTGTTTTTCCCTTTCCTTCAAGCTCAATCAAAAGAATCCAGAATTAGGTGCTACCCCTAATACCAACTGGGGAATTCCTTGGTTCTTTCCAGTAATTATGGTTTACCAAGAACTGTTATTACAGTGCTGTAATTTAGAGTATCTGTAAGACTGCACTTGGTCAAGAAGTTGCCTGATCACTAGCTTGTGTGCCTATCAAATTTAGGCAAGAGTAACTTAGAAGCAGAGAGACCCTTTAGGACAGACATAGTACCTTACTGATCTGTTCTTCCTTAGGGCTTAGCACTATGCTGAGTGCAAGGTAAAGGAAGACTATTTTCCTGTGGTGTCCAGGAGGATCACTCTCCTTGACTGAGGTTAATCTAAGGAAGGTGTTACTCTGATGCATTCTGGCCTAGTGTTTGAGAACATTTCCCTGGTTCTGTGGTAAAGAATACTGTGAACTAAAATACCAGGCCTGCTTTGGAGAGTGACTCAGAGCTGAGGCAGAAAATCTGCAATGGCAAGGGCAAGGAAATAGGAGTCAATGGCAAAGCTTGCAGATGGTCTGCTAGCTCTGGTGGGAGAAAGGGCCACTGTCAAGTGGTCACACATGTGTTGAGCAGACTAACAACTGTAAGGATAGAGCACACAGTGAGAGAGGCCAGCCCTCATTCAGTAGAACAGGAGACACTGGGGTACCAGAAGAGGATAAGATAAGGGAAATTGGAGCCCATGTCAACAAAGTTCAGGGCCTGAGGTCAAAGAAAGACATTGTAGCTGCCACCCAGCATGGGCATATGGGGGTCTGGGTTACAACTAGATGATCACAATAATCACATACCCTTTGGGTCAAATGGTTGATCTGATGAACAATGAGACAGTAGTCAGCTTTTTAAAACAAATCCATGATTCTACCCTTTTCGTGAGAGCAAATAATTCGATAATTTCCAAGGGAAAATCATGCGTTCTGAGCAGAGATGCCATTTTCCCATGAGCGAGGTTGGTTTGAACAAGTGTGTTCTCTATATGAAAGGCTTCTTCAGATTAGATCAGATGTGCAGTTGGGTTTTGCGTAGGGGTAACCCACAGGTGAGAGATACCTCTCTTAGCTTTGTGTCTGAGTGGGCTGAGCAAATGGGGGAGGTTGCAAGGCACCCAGTGGGCTCCAGAATGTGAATTCTGGTCCTCTTTGAGTGGTTGGTTGGCCAGCTGCCCACCTGCTGCTCTCTCTCTGGGGAAGCTCCACGTTCAACCTTTGAAGATGTTCTCACATGTAGATCCTGTTTATATAAGAAGTTGATCAAACACCCCCACAGTTGCACAGTAATTTAATTATGTACTGGAAGGGTATCCTTTCACATCTGCTTGTGACTCAAAACACAGACCAGAAATGCTGCCCTGTTTTCTAGTCCCTGAATTTCCTAAGTGGAATCACCTCACACAAAGCTGTCCATCTCTCAGTGGGTGTTGGTCTGTCCAGCTCCTCTGTCTTTCACTGCTACAGGGCCAGGGATTATTTGTTAAAAATGAAAGAAAAATAGTATAGATACATTGCTTTCTCATGTTAGATGTCTTCCATCTGGAAGCTCTCTTTTCTGTCCTCTGTTACCTTCATACTGTCTTTCTCTTCAGTTAAACAGAATGGATTGCTCAGCAAACACTAACCATGAGACATCTTTTTGCTTTTTAATTTTTTCTTGAACTGTGACATATTTTATCAGAAAGAAGACCACGATTTCTCTATTGAGGCTCTTCTACTTAAGTTGGCTAGTAACTTTAGGGTTTACTTGGTGCAAAGCACTCGACCCATTTCCAGGGCTGGTTATAGAGAGGACTGGGGTCTGGTCGGTCCCTTGCCCACCACCACTCGATTCTGCTGAAAACCCACCCTGCACATCTCTTCAGCAGTGCTTGCCCACTGCAGCAGTGATGCTCTTGGTGGTCCAGATTCCTCTGTTTTTTTTCCATTTATACTTGGTCCCTATGGATATGCCTCTGGCAGAAAGCTCTTTTGGTTCACATACACAAACATGCCAGGGAATAAGCTGACCCACACTGAGAGGTTTAGTTGGGTTCCAATAACTGCTACCTACTTCAAAAACCAAATTCAACATTCCCCACCTTTCCTGGTGGCCATTACCACCCAAATGTCAGCATAGTCTTTCAAAGCCACTCAAAATTCAGTGTTTTTTATACCCTTATCCTATAAAAAATATTGCTCTGTTTTGACAGAAAAAAATCGCAACCATTCATAACATCATTCTACTTTCTTCCTGGTCCCATAGGGAGACTTCATCTTTCAGCCTTTCTTACATTTGGGTAGGACCTGTGATGAGATCTGAACAAAGAATATGGGCCCATGTGCCACCCCTTTCCTAGGACTTGCCATAAAACCTTTCTTGTGGGATCATCCATGTGTTCTTTTCCTGTATCTGTGTGACTGGAAGTCAAGGATTTCAAGACAGTAGAGCTGCAAGTTGGGGTTAGCCTGAACCCGGAGCTTTCACTTAGAGGAGAGCCGTCCAGGAGAATAGCTAACCTGTGCTACAGCATGAGAAATAAGTTTTTATTTTGTGAGTTCTTGAGATTTGAATGGGGGGAGTCTATCTGTTATTTTGGAAAAGACTATCCTTCTTTAATTAATAACATTTATTAGTCAGGGCAGTTTGCCCTCCCTGGACAACGTCATTCAACTTATCTTTGCACCAGAGGCACCTTTCGAATGTATGTACCCCAAACAGAATTGTTGGCATCATGTGGACTCTTGGTGGTCCAGATTCCTCTGTTTTTTCCATTTATACTTGGTTTACTGACGTCTAGATAGTAAAGAGGTTGGCATTTCTAGCACCATACCTATATCAGTCAACTTGGCTGAGTTGTGCTGTGATCATAAATGACCCCCAAATCCAAGTGGCTTATATCAAGAAAGGTTTATTTCTTGCTCAAGTTACGTTTCCATCATTGGTCAGCCGAGGCTCTACTCCACATTATCTTCACTCTGGGAGTCAGCGTGGTGGTGTAGCCTCTATCTGGAGCATTGCCAGACTCATGGAAGAGGAAATAGAGCCCAGCAAACCACGTGCTGGGTCCTAAGCTTCTGCGTGTGAGTGGCAAACATCACTTCTGCTTGCATTTAATGGACAGAAGTAAACCACATGGCTAAGCCTGATGTCACGGAGAGTGATATATAGTCCAGGGAAGGACACCACAGAAAGAGAAACTGGAATATTTAGAAGTATAATAATGCCATCTATCAAAATCCTCAAAGACATTTTTCTTAATTTCTGTCTTGATAAGCATCCTGTTATTTTAAGAAGGTAGAACGTGGCAGGATCTTGTTTAAATTCTTTGTTGAAAATGTATTCCTCCTTAGCCTTGAGTTCAGAAAGAGACAGCCAAACTTGTTAAAAGAAAGACAAGGGTGTTCACTAACCTGAAATTCAGTGCTTTAAAAAAAATTGTGCAAAAAATTGTGCAAAGCAGCTAGCCTCTGCTCCTTCTCTAATCAGCTTCTCTGTTAGCCTTATAATGTATTAACTTACCTAGGTTGTATTAGTTTTCTGTCGTTGCCATAACAAATCACTACAAATTCAGCAACTTAAAACAACCCTCGTTTGGGGTGGCTGGGTGGCTCAGTTGGTTATGTGTCTGCCTTTGGTGCAGGTCATGATCCCAGGGTCCCAGGACTGGGCTTCTTGCTCAGCAGGGAGTCTACTTCTCTCTCTTCCTGTGCCTCACCCCCTTTGGTAGCTCAGAGGTCCAATCACGGCATCCAGCATCTCTGGGGTGAAACCAAGGCACCAGCAAACATCTGGACCCTCTGAGTCTAAGCCTGCTTGCAGGCTCATGCAGAATTTTGGCCAGACTTAGTTGCATATGACTGTTGGACTGATGTCTCTGCTTCCTTGTTGGTAGTTAGTTGGACCGAGGTGGTTCTCATTTCCAGAAGTCACCTGCATTCCCTGACTCTTGGTCTTCAGAATTCTTCCAAATTCAGATTTTTTCTCATGCTTCAGATCTCTCTGACCTTCTCCTTCTCCATCTCCCTCTGCTTACCTCTTCTTCCGCATCTTTCTGACTCTTCTGCCTTCACTCCTGCTTTTAAGGGCTTCTCTGATTACATTGGGTCTATCCAGATAATCTAGGAAAATCTTCCCATGTTAAGGCCAGTTGATTAGATTAATCTTAGTTTCATTTGCAAAATCTCTTTACGGCAATACCTAGATTAGTGCTGAATAGCCGGGGGATTCTTCAGAATTCTCTAGAATTCTGCCTACCATGTAGGTTTTAGTTATATCTGTGGACTAGATAATTACTTGGAATACTTTCCCTAAAGCTTTTCATCTTATAAAGGCCAGTAGGTTTGGTGGTATAAAAATCTACTATCTAGAAGATAACACTCTATAAGCAAGGCAAGCTCTATACTTTAAAGTTCGGGATGGAACTTTACACTCTTGCTCAGGAGATAGTCCCTGGATGTTGGTTGCTCTTTCTACTGTTGCTGGTGTTCTGGCTATGGCTGCCAATGTAAAATGGGCCCAAGTCTATGTAAGTTTAAGCAAATTCTGAGGGCCTGTGAGGGACTATGCGCTCCACAGCCTTTTAAAATAGCTGGTATCGCCTAGCTCATAGAAACGGTTCTGCAGGATGGCTTACAACTTTCCACCTGTCAGCCCCAGCTTATCATGTCACCTCAGCTTTGCTGAGGAGTCGAGTGAATGTGTTTACATATTATTTACTAGAAGAACTCCTGGAAGTGTGATGATTTCTGAAATTAATAGCAGAAAATTTAGGTGGATTCTAGAGGAAGACTCTTTTCTTCCCCACTCCATGCTCTTCTATGGCCCATATGGAAAGGAAGTCCCTCCAAACCTTCCATGGATTCTGGGAAGTACCTGAGGTGTGGTTTCTGTGTTTCTTTCTACCTTTTACATGTTTTCTCCAAAGGGGCAGGAGTAGCTAACTTTCTGGGTAAGAATCTGAGCCTTCTGGGCTGAGTTCCTTGTCTTACAAGTTACGGTTTGCTTTAAAGCAGGGAACAGACTCAGTGCTTTCTCTCCTGCCCTGACCACAAAATGGGAAGGTAAAGACAGTGTGTTCCTTCCTCTTCTTACTTTTGTGCGAGAGTGACAGCTCTGTCAGGGCTGGAGCTTTCTTTCTAGATCTTGCCCTGCCCATTTCTCTGACCTCATTTCCTGTCACCTTTTCCTTCTATCCCTCTTCCCCCTCTTTTCCCCTAGAATAGGCTAGGCTGGTCCCTATCTCTGAGCATGAATCCTTGTATCACATTTCTCTTTTATTTCCTTCTTAGCACTTTTTACCATCTAAAATTTTCCTTTCTTTTTTTTTAAGATTCTAATTATTTGTCAGAGAGAGAGAGAGAGGACAGCAGGGTGGGAGGGCGTAGGCAGCAGGCAGAGGGAAAAGCAGGGTCCCCACTAAGCAAGGAGTCCAATTCAGGATTCGATCCCAGGACCCTGAAATCATGACCTCAGCCAAAGGCAGACTCTTAAATGACTGACCCACCCACACATCCCTAAAATTTTCTTTTTAAGACCTGTTCACATTTTGTATTGGATTTCTAGGACTGCCAAAACAAAGTGTCAGAGATTGAGTGGCTTAAACAATAGAAATTTATTTTCTTATGATTCTGGAGGTGAGAAGTCCAAGGTCAAGATGTCAGTAGGGTTGGTTTCTTCTGAGGCCTCTCTCCTTGGCTTGTAGATAGCCATCTCCTCCCTGTGTCTTCACATTGTCTGTCCTAATCTCTTTTCTTATAAGGCTATCAGTCATATTAGATTAGAGCCCATACTATTGACCTCATTTTAACTGAATTAGCCCCTTAGAGACTCTATCTCCAAATACAGTCACATTCTGAGAAATTGGATATTAAGACTTCAACATGTGAATTTGGGGAGGGCACATTCAGCTGATGACACAGGTATGTGGTCTGTGTTCTCCCTACTAAAATGTAAGTCTCATGGTAGAAGGGATCTTTTCTATTTTGCTTGATGCTATATATAAAGCACTTAGACTGGTACCTGGTGTATAGTTGGTGCTCAGTAAATACTTGCTCAGTAAATGAAGAAACCTGATTAGTTTAGATATCTATAGGATTTAGATATGTATAGTATATACATCGTTTGGAGAACTGTAGGATTTACAACTAATAATATGTGAAGGGTAGGCAGGGGAAAGTCTTGGGCGATTTTCTAGCTTAGAAAATTGAATGGATAGTTGTATTCCTCAACATGGTAGGAAACACAAGAAAATGATCAGAGTTTTAGGAAAAAGTTCTCGACATATGGAGTTAGAGATATTTGGATTATATTTAAGTGGGAAAGTTAAGAAGACCTTTAGATATATTGTCTAAAATGCAGTGAGAGATCTTGATTAAACACATAGATTTAGGAATCAGTAGTTCATACCTAGTAGTAAAATCAAGATGGCAAATGAGATTATTCAAAAAACACTCAGAGGAAGAGATCTAATGTAGAGGCAATCAAAATACTAATTTTAAAGATTGGTTGAGAAAGCAATGTTTGATTGGGAAGTAGACAGATATAGGAGGAGAGCAAAAATTGAAGTATCAGAATCAAAGGCTTTGGAAAAATATCAAAAGGAATGGTCATCTGTGTCAAAGGATAAGAAGGAATAGTTCTCAAAGACTGTTTCAAGGAATAATCCTCCCATGAAATGTTATTTGGAAGATTATTTTGTGGTCAGCTAAGTGTGTGAGAAATGCTGAAATCTACATACTTCACACACACACACACACACACACACAAAATAGCCCATTACTATCTCTGAGAAGTCTTTGCTGTAAAGAAATCTGTAAGTTTTACTTTCTAAAGTAAAGTTTCCAAAGCTTATTTGACCATGAATCACTCTCCTTTCTTCTTAGATCACTACGATTAATAATAGCACTAAGAAACACTCTGGGAAACAGGGCAATGGCATATTCAATTAGATAAGCACTGAAATATTCCTTTGCATTTGGCAATTAAGGGGTTTCGTGGATCTGCTGGAGTTGTTTCTGTAGCATCGTAGAGCCTGAAGGGATGGAATTAGAGCAGTAGGCGTAATCTGCTCCTTCTATAAATCTGACCTCAAAAAGGAGGAGAAAAACAGAAGGCAGTATCTTGGATGGATGTAGTGTTTTAAGGTCCAATACATATGTTTTGAAAGGGAAGGGGCGCCTGGGTGGCTCAGTGGGTTAAGCTGCTGCCTTCGGCTCAGGTCATGATCTCAGGGTCCTGGGATCGAGTCCCACATCGGGCTCTCTGCTCGGCAGGGAGCCTGCTTCCCCTCCACTCTCTGCCTGCCTCTCTGCGTACTTGTGCTTTCTCTATCTGTCAAACAAATAAATAAAATCTTAAAAAAAGAAAGGGAAGACTATGGTGAAGTTTATAAACAATAAAGAGATTGAGGAATAGTAGCGGGAGGATTTGAAAAATGAACAGAATAAGATCTACAAGGAGATGAGAGAAACGGAGAAATAGAAGAAAGTTCTCCCCTTTTCCAGAGACTGGAGAAAAGGAAAGGAGAGGATGCAGTTATAGATGAGATGTAGGCTAAAGAGATTGATAAAACCCCTGGTAGCCTCAGTTCCTTGGAGAAGAACACATGCTCAATTGTCTTTGTGCTGAAACAAAAGATGCTGTCTTTCAAATCCCCCTCCCTGAAAAAGCTCATGTCTGATCCTGCTCCTGTTAAAGTCCTTTCCAAATGTTATCATGATTACTCCTATGGTCAGGGAGTCCCTTCTCCTTTGGACTCCTATGTAGGCGTCATTGTCCTGTGATTTTAATCATTTGGCTTCTTTCAGGTCTCTGCCTCTAGGGCTGAGACTCATCTTAGGTATTCCTGTCTCCCCAATACCTTTCACAAAGTGGGGGGCCACAAACACTGCAGAATGGTTAGTGAGTCACAAGTAGCACCACAGTTTGCCCACAATCACGAATTCAATGAATGGCATTATTACAGCTTACACAATTGAGTTTTGTCCATTTTCAGTACTAAGTCTTACATTGAAAATTCTCCAGGTGTGATTTCCTTCCATCCAGTTGTCATCACCCATGCCCAGCTCAATTGATTTGATCTCTGTTTTCTTTGCCTGGTTGTCCCAAAGTGTGTCGCCTTTGGAGTTCTGTGTTTAAAGCATTTATTAGAGTGCAAGGCACATAACTGAAGTTCAATAAATGATGGCTATTGTCATTGCCATTATAATAGATTCAACTCCCAACCAAGGAAAGCTTCATTCTCAGGGATGTCAAGTTTTATATTTCTTAATTACCTAGGTGCTGTTCTAGTTCTTGACCTCCACATTTTCTTTCATGAATCTTTTTTCTTATTAACTATTTAATGTTCCCTACCTTACTTAATTTTTTTCACCACCAAATCTCTTATCTCTTATTTATATCTATGTATTTAATATTATTTTCTTAATATACATATTTTAATTTTTTAAAGATTTATTTATTTGAGAGAGAGAGAGAGAAAGACCAGGGGGAAGAGCAGCAGGAGAGAGAGAATCCTGAAGCAGACTCCCTGCTAAGCACAGAGTCTGATATGGAATTCAATCCGAGGTCTCCAAGACCATGACTTGAGCCAAAACCAAGAGTTGGCCATTCAACTGACTGAGACACCATGCACCCCTTAATACACATATTTATATTTAGACTTTTTTCCTCCTAACTGTTTTCATTTCTCTCACCTTTCTTAATTTTAAGCTGTTAAAAGTCTAAAGTAATATCTTTTTTATTCATTTCTCCTCCAACCATCAGTTGCCAATGAAAAAGCAGAGAGTCATCATTTTTCTTTTTCATGTATTTAACAAATATTCATTTGTTGGGCACTTACTATGCACCAGCCACTGTTCTGGACACTGAAGATAAAATATCATAAACAAAAATGTCACTGTCTTTATGAAGCTTATAGTGAAGGACTCAAGCAATGAATAAGTAAAGATTAGATGATAAAAAACTTGCAAACATTGGTTTCTTAATTGGGTCATCAGACAGTAAAGAAGAAACTCATAAGAACTGTGTGGCTTGGACTAGATGACTGAGCAGAAACTATTTCATGAGCAAAGATTATAGGCAAGCTGTATCTCAAATGCCAGACTAAAGAGATGAGGAAAATTGATCAAGTCATATAACAGAGCAAGTCGATCAGGATTCACAGTGGAAAGACCCAAAATGTAGTCAACCAGGCTTTGTGTAGATGACGGTGGATAGCTTTAAGAGTTGTAGTCTTTTTTGGCTAATTCTATCACTATTGTCTGGAAGCAGCCCTACTAAACAGTTATTGCTGATAACTGTCTAGGGGATCTGAGTCCTCTGCTTTCTCAAGGTAGCAGCAGTAGGGGAAGCCATGAGACATACTTTATGATTTGAATTTTCTGTGTAGGTTATTAAACAGGCAGGCAGCTGTCATAGTATAGATGAAAGCAGTTTTCTCTCTAATAGATGCCAGAAACTTTGTCTATTTTAGGAGAACAAATTTACTGGGGAAATAATTGGTTCAGTGATGGGGATGTCAAGTTTTTTGTGTCTGTGAAATCTTCACTGATGAAAGGTCTTTTAGTTTAATGTATCAATGACATTAAAGGGGAGATCTGAGCTGGAGACAAGATCTGATATTGTCTGACCCATTAGGAATGGATGAGATTCCCTAGGAATGGTGTACTGCATTTTTAAATATTTAGAACCAGCTAGGGAAGGAAGTGGAACCTAAAGGGCTAACTGGGAGAAGGTGGAGGGTGGGTCACCGGATTGATGGATCTAGTTATAGATAAAAAACAAGTATAGGGAAGGTAACTGAGTGAAAGAAATGGAAGAGTAAAAGGCATTCAGAGAGTGTGGTGGCTGAATTCAATCTTTTGAATCTGGAACAATTCTGAGTGACACGTTGTAGATGTGCCCAGGGGGGTACTGAAAATATGGGAAAGAAATGAAAGAAATGTTAGGGGAGATGCAAAGGAGAAGCAGCATAGAACAGTGATCATGATGAAAGTATAGAAGAGATTAAATCATGAAAATGAGAGGGGATGCCAGAAATGTGAGTCTGGTGAAGACTAACGAGCCCCAGTAGCCCTCTGGAGAGATAACTGTGGTGTCGGGGCACCTGGGTTCCTGTAGAGGCAGTCACAGCTTGAGATAGTTGCATTTTTTTGAGAAAATATTAGTTGTTCAGGATGTGACAACTTGGGTTTCTGTGGGGCTCCATTGCATTGGTTCTTGGGTCAGAGTTGTTGGTGTGCGAACTTACACTAAGGTGTAAGGTGTAAGGTGCTAGGTGGTGGTCCTTGTTACATATAGGGGATCTGTACTACAGGAGTTGTACCCAGTGAAATTTCAAGGAATCCATGCTGATTGTTACCCCCGAATCCCTGCAAGTATAGCATCCAACCTATGGGGTTTTCTTCAAGCTCAGACTGGGGGAGGGAAGCAAGCCTACATCTAACTAATCTCTGAGTGCCCTAAGGAGTGAATGGGAACAAGGAGTTGATGACAGAGAATGGGAGCTATTTGGGGCATCATGTGTTGAGCTGAAGGATTAAGCGGAGAGTCAGTAAGTACTAGAAACAAAGTGAGACCTGGGTGAGGGGCCAAAGTCACTTCCCAAATCACTAAACCAAGAAGGTAAAATGACAGGATGAGCTAGTCACATGTATTCCAGATATAAGAGACAATGGGTCAAATATGGAGTGGAAGAAAAATGAAGTCTAATTATTAAGGTGAAGGAAAAAGGAATCCGGTTATTTGGTATTATGTAGATGGGTGGTGTGCAAGCCCCTCCCCCTTTAAAAAGCAATATAATTAAAAAATAAACCAAAAAATTGCATCATTGGAGAATTAACTCTTGGCAGCTTCTAACTAGCAAGGTGATCTTGAATAATCCTTTAAAGTCTGTGGCACTCTGTATTTTCATTTGTAAAAATTAAGCAGTTCAGGCAAATGATCTCTAAAGTTTCTGGGAGCTCTGTGAATCTCTGTGAATCATTTATTCTTCCCCCATTCAATCCCTGCTATCCTCTCCTAATCTCCAGCATCCTCTTTTGGGTCCCAAATTATACTGAAGGGATCCACCACTTTCATGCAAGGCCAGCCCTGCACATTTGTTTCTCTCTAACATTTAGGACTGAAGTAGCTCCAGACATTTGGAGATAGCTCACATCCTGCTGGACTTTGGTGAATGACCTAACTTCTCTAAAATGGAGCATGACTGAATTGTTTATACTTGGTTTTGCTTTGTTACCAGGCAATCAATACGAACTCCATTGACATATTGTGCATCAGAGGAGTTTTGTGCCGCATCACACTGGTAGAGCAAAGAGTGTCATGGCTGCTTTGGAGAGTGGAAGAGGCTGAAATGAAGACACAGAGTGAAGATGGAGAAACAAGATGGTGGTGGTGGAGAGAACCAGCAAAGAGAGAAGGCTAAGGTGGTACTGAGAAGGAACAGAGAGAATTTTCTTCTTCTTAACAGCAGCAGAGGGAAGAATTCCGCTGAAGACAATACGGAGACATCTGGCTTCAGGAGTAACAGATCGTCTGGTCGCCGACTCCTTCAGAATGGTGAGCTTTGTGAACATTCTCATTTTAATTTGTTGTGGATAGTGAGTACTCAGCAGATGTATTCTGTGAGCATTTCTTGGTAGAAGCAGCCTATTCAAACTGAGGTATTCCCACATAACCTTTCAGAGGAGATCCCCCTCTACTCTATACTTTTATTTGAGAAGCTAAGATGGGAGGATTTGGATGAGGTATTGAAAGTTGTGTTCTTTGTTTTCATTCTGAAATACGAGGGTTGATTTGTACTATGCAAACTACTTCCTTCTCATGCTTTATTTTTTATTTTTTTTACCACATATTTAACATGTGTCAGCAGGCTGCTTCTCTTCATTGCATGGTTTGCTTTGGAAATAATGTCCCATAGGAAGAGGGAGCAGAGCCATAAGGAAACTTAAAACATTACCTGCCTGATGTCTCTTAATAGTCATCTTATATAAGCCATTTCTCTATGCAGCACACATACAACCACCCCTGCTTCCACTCGGTACCTTGTGGTAACTCACTATGTGTAAGATTATGGATTTGCTCCCTTCTCTTCCCTTTACCCCATTTCCTTCCTTCTACCAGGCTGAATTTGGGTTGTCAGGGGGAGTCTAGCTTCACACTAATTTGCCACCTCTGAATCATACCTTGCTTAAAAGAAGAAAATTCAGATCTCAACTTTGGATTTCACTGCTATCTTTATACACATGGAAGCAGATACAGTCTCAGAAGTCCCTTCTGACTCTAGAATTCTTGGATTCTGTGACTCTTTGGGGAATTTTTTTTTTTAAGTTAAGCTCCATGCTGGGCATGGGCCCAGCATAGGGCTTGAATTCATGACCCTGAGATTGAGACCCGAGCTGAGATCAAGAGTCGGACACTTAACTGACTGGACCACTCAGGTTCCTGTCTTTGGGGATTTTTAATGGGAAGTTACTGTGGAAGTGAAATGACTGATAAGTGAGCATAATTTGCAGAGAAATCCAAGAAATGATGCCATATTGGCATAACTGCTTTTGAAGATGTGATGATGCAGTAAAGAGAATATAGTTTTGGAGTGTAGCTTAGGTTGGATCTTTCAGCATTTGTATCTCTTCTCCAATGTTATTATTTTCTATTTGGCACCATATCCAAGAAATTATTACTATTCAGTAATGCTTTCTATCATTAAAAATAGCCGGAAAACGGGACGCCTGGGTGGCTCAGTTGGTTAAGCGGCTGCCTTCGGCTCAGGTCATGATCCCAGCATCCTGGGATCGAGTCCCGCATCGGGCTCCTTGCTTGGCAGGGAGCCTGCTTCTCCCTCTGCCTCTGCCTGCCTCTCTGTCTGCTTGTGCTCCCTCTCTCTGACAAATAAATAAAAATAAAAATCTTAAAAAAAATAGCCAGAAATCACCCCCCTTTTTAAAAATATGGAAATGTTTAAATAAATGGAAGGACTTAGGGGTAATTATATCAGAAATGATTCTCAGTCAAGTTTTGCTACTTGACAACTTATCAGAGAAGAATTCAGAGAGCTTAATTTAACTTCTTTGTGTACCCATCAGAGAGTGGGAAGAATTCCTTAATTCCAGGTAAGTTAATTACAGGTTTACACGTGTATGATGATTTTTTAAAGGATTTTATTTATTTATTTGAGAGAGAGAGAGAGATCTCTTTCTCTGTCAGGCAGGCAGAGAGAGAGGGGGAAGCAGGTTCCCTGCTAAGCAGAGAGCCCGATGCAGGGCTCGATCCCAGGACCCTGAGATCATGACCCAGGCCGAAGGCAGAGGCCCAACCCACTGAGCCACCCAGGTGCCCCAGTGTATGATGATCTAAATTTCATGTGACATAACTACTTTCCCACCTAAGAACTGATACCAGTTACTTCATGATTGGTACACCAGGTCAGAAATGAAAAGATCTAGAATTTGAGTCAGTCAGAAAGACAAAGACTACTGAGGTATCTAGAACTATCACGAAGAAAGTTTTTAAGAAAATTCCTTATTGTCTTTAGTTCAACTGCTTAGAAACCATTAATGTTCTCAAACTTAAAAAAAAAATCCCTTCTGCTATTTTGCTCCCTCTTCCACTCCTTTCCTTCCCTTTCTTGTGCCCGTATTTAAAATTGCTCACTGACAACTTATGCAGTAGTCTGTTTGCCATCTTTCTGGACACAAAGGAATCATGTCCTCATGTATGGAATCTGGTCCTAGTGCAGTGGGAAGGGAATTCGGTTTTGATCTCAGACCCCAAAGAAGTCCCAGATTTGCCTCTACTGGATGTGTGACCTTAAGTGAGTTCACTTAAAGTTTCTGAGCTTTGTTTCACCATCTTTAAAATCAGGACAATGATACTTACTCCACAAAGTTCTTATGAGGGTTGTATAAGGTGTTTGTGAAAAACACTTTTTACCTTGCAGATTGCTACTGAGTTCTTCATTAATTGGGCTTAGAAAGTGAAACAGACATGTGGTCAGTTATGTAGGGTCCTTTATAAGGCAGAGCTCACCCATATATTTTCCTGAAATGTCTTGAGTTACAATATATGGCAAAGTTTTTTTATGTGTTAGTGCTACCTCTGGGTGTAATTAACATCTGGTTACTTTCTTTGTTACTATTTTCTGGTTAATTTGGGAAGAGAAAAGCTATCTCTTCTCCCAGCAGCATTTTTCTTTTATTTTGATGTTCTTTGTCAGATACCTTTCCTTCTAAGTGCTAACGTTTATGTTAATGTGGCATTGAGATATTGTAGTAAAATTAAATCTGCACAGGGAATAAATAAATGTGTCTTTAAGTGGAAATCTGTGTAGGTTCTAGAAAAGAAAACTTAAAGATTTTCAGCTGGTTGTGTTATTATTAGAAACAATAGGGTTCCTAATAGCAGAGAGGCTTTACATAAGGATCTATAGGTGATGTAGGATTTAACTACTGAAAAACATAATAAGGCTATATTTCCCAAGATTATAGATTATCTGTGAATGGTACTAGGAAAAACGAAATTTATTGCTCCATGTCATCACTTCGAATCTCTGATGTCAGGGAAAAGATCAAGGTCAAAACCACAGATGGTGCTCTTACTAATCAGGCATAAACGCTACCACCCCCTGATAGGTATCAAGAAGTCGTTGCCCAAGTTGGAACAGGTCAAGCTATTTTCCTTAAAGTCAGACATCTTAAGGATGATTTTGGTTAGTTCATTGTTGGGTTTATTCTATTGAGAGTTTATCTTCAAACAGTATTACACTTGGGTTGGCTGTAGGCAGCTACTAATAATCTTTGATCTTGACCTTAGTTTCTTTCACCATCTGAAGACTGAGTCTGAGAATGGGTAAAGTTCTGTTCATGGATCATAAAACAGCATTGACTATTTCCATCATCATGTCAGACATTTAGGCTTTGAGGGAAGAAGTGGATGCATTCTAGTTCTGGCAAAGTTTTCTTCATACCTATCAGTGTTGCCAGGTAAGAATCCATTGCCTAATGTGCAGCAAGCCAGACACTGAGACCAGTTTTACAGCTGGTTTTATTGCAGAGTGCCAAGCAAGGAAAGGGGAGAAAAATGATCAAATCTGCCTCCTTGAAGGGCTGGGGTTGGGTATATTTAAGAATGAAGTCTGGATGTCACAGGGTACTTAGGTTGAATGCAATATGCTAATTGAATATATGGGAAAAAGGAGGTGTCCTCCCTTTTGAGCACTCACATTCAGAAATCATGTCTTTTTGTGGGATGACATGTTCATTAAATGGCATTGTAAACATGATGAATGCAGAGGGAAGATTGAGGGGTTAATTTTGTTCACACTTGGTGCCTTCTGTGCAATTTAAAAAGATTATTCTGGGTTTGTTCTGGCCTCAGCTAGTCTTACCAGTGGTTAGTTAACTTCAGCAAAACAAGTTCATAAATCAGTGGAGTTAACCAGAGTGTGTCCTTAGAGTAGAATGGTCAAGCATTTGTTAACTCAGTGTGCCAGTTCTCATTAGCTCATGCCAGAACCTCTTTGCTAACAAATATGAGACCATCTTGATTCCTGATGTCGGCCTTTTTTCACATCTCAAAGACCTTCAGAGCAAGCAAATATTACCTGGAAGTGTGTGCACGTATGTGTGCACATGTGTGTATGTGTCAAGGGAAAGGGTATGATCCAGAGATGCATTCCATTTTTTTCTCAGAAAGTCCTCTGTAAAGATCTGCCCCAGTTGCCCACACTGATAACCCACATGTTAATAAGGGACTATTTGTTCTTCTCCTTTCCTTGTCTTATTTTCCTCACTTTCTCTGGGATCGCTTCCTAAATAAACTGCCTGCACACAAGTATTTCTGTTTTTGTGTAACCCAAGCAAGTCAGAACCATTAAAACAATAAATCCTTTGGAGCTGAAAATGCAACACAAAGATGTGTTTATCCTACTTGAAAAAAAATCACATTTTTTCAAGAAGAGATATTGTAAATAAGCCAAAACCAAATAAACCTTAGATGTCAAATCACACACATGCGCACACCCATGCACACGCATCCCACACTCAGATGGGTCTAAACAAGTGACGATAGCTTGAGTAGATGATAACTTAAGCAAAGAACTTGCTGAAACATAACGCCAGAAAACAGAAATTATGAAAAAGATGTAGGTGATAAATTAGAAGTTGTAAACCACAGTCAAGAATAAAACTGAACAAAAGAAATAAGATGCATTGGAATCTGGGTAGATTAATCCAACCAGCATGAACTAACACAATGAGACTTTGGTATGTGTGACAACGTGTATGTAATGTCTACAAACTTCATTGAAATTCATATTCAAGGCATTCTTGTCAACAAGTTGGATAAAAGAATGGTTGTCTTTGAAGTGGACGACCATAGAGGGATAATACTATGCTAGAAACCCTTTGGGTTTTTTAATCCTAGTTTCCCTGAACCCTCTGACATTTGGCAAATCAATTAATTTCTCTGGGTGTATGTTTTCCTGACTTAGACCATTGTGTCAATAAGAACTCAGATTTTATAATGACTGCAAAAAGACATTAAAAAATATAAAATTGTGTGCAAATGTAAGAGTTTATTATTTTTTTAAAAAAGGGGTAGGATATGAGAACAAATGCTTGCTGTTAAATTCATTGGGGCCTCAAGGAAGTACAGTATACCTGAAGAGAGTAGAACTTTGCCAGATGTAAAGTTCTCTGGGTGAAATTTCCCTTTCAAAATGTACACATGTTTATTCACTTCCAATTTTTGCATAGTTAAATGTCTGATTTGAAGAACCTAATGTAGATTTCGTTTTCTTATACTAAGCCCCAAACTCAAGCATTGTTCCTATCTCAAGATGGCTTAACAAACTAATAGCTTGTACCCCTGGAAATTTGAAAAATTTCTGAGTTATCCTGAGTGCTCTGAAGAAGGAGCTTCTATCTCTTGGATACTCAACTACTCTAAGATATCTTTAACTGAGGATTCCTATAGTATGCTCAGAACTATGAAAGGTAAAATGGACCAAGCAAAAGAATTGTTAAAGAGTTCCTTCCCTCAAGGAGTTTATAATCTAGCTGGGGAAATAGGGAACAAATGTGCACCTAGGAAATTAACACAAACAAATACAAGCCAGTATTAATTCAGATACCTATTGAGAACCTTCTATAGGCATATTCTAGTTGTTTTGGAAGAAAGTACAACTTGTCTTTGAGTACTGTGTTATAACAATTCAGTCCATTCTGGGGGTCAGAACTGTTAATGTTATTGGTCAGTGTCCTTTGAAATTATCTTACCAAGTCATCTAGTATAGTGGGAAGGTGAATGTCACAAGTAATTCCCCTTCTTCATTCTTCTTTTTCTTCCACACCCCATCAGGGAAAAACCCCTTCTATCTCTAGAACTTGCATGAAAAACCAGTGAAATAATCCAGTGATACTGCTAAGATTAGTGACCCAACCCCTGCCCAACGGGTGCATTTCTAAACCGCATATGTCAGGGTTGTCACAACATATAGGTCAGTGTGTGGTTTCCTACACTGTGGCCACTCTGGGGAGAGAAAGCAGGACTGTGTTTTTATGAAAAAAAGGTGTTCACTGAAAAAGACAAGGCAGAGATGGTGGGCTGAGAAAACACAGGAGCACCTGAAGGTCATCTTATTCCTCTGGAAATTCTCCCATTGGCCACTGTCCCTCTTTGGCCATGGCTTGTGTTCAGATTGAGCTGATTCTATTCTACCTAGCAAGCCCCAGGCCAGAGGAAGGACAGTGTGGCTTGGTGGGAGTAGATGAGGAGATGTCCATCAATATATGTCGGCTGGATGCCTGTTTCCTCATGTCTCTTACATTAACAGATTCAAGAATTGCTGGTAAGAGACTTTTAAAGACTGAGGGAGAAAGAAAGAAGACACAAGAATTCTGGAGGAGGGCGCCTGGGTGGCTCAGTGGGTTAAAGCCTCTGCCTTCGGCTCAGGTCATGATCTCAGGGTCCTGGGATCGAGCCCCGCATCGGGCTCTCTGCTCGGCGGGGAGCCTGCTTCCCCCTCTCTCTCTGTCTGCCTCTCTGCCTGCTTGTGATCTCTGTCTGTCAAATAAATAAATAAAATCTTATAAAAAAAAGAATTCTGAAGGAGAAGGCGAGAGATAAGGACACACTGACTGCTATAGAGTATGCTGATGGTCAGTCCTTGAGTGGCGAGTCCTGGAAATGTATGAGGGCATTCTCATGTCAGAATATTATATTCCTTAGTCAGCTTAGAAGAAAGGCTAATTTAAAAGAAATAACCTGGTAATTTTTCCATACTGATTTATGCTTAGAAGAGATCTTGGATTGTGTTCTGTTGGGTAATTTCTCCTACACTGAGGCAGAATGAAGTCAGGTTAAAAGGTCAGATTCTAGAGCTAGATAGTGTGATTTAAAAATCCATTTCCAACACTTTCTAGTAGCGTGACCTTGGGCAATTTGCTTTAACTTCAGACCTCTTACCTATATAATGGAGATAATAAAAGTATCCATGTCACAGAGTGTTGTAAGGATTAAATAAATTCATAGATAAGAAATGCTTGGTACATGGTCAGCACTCAGTAGTTGTTTCTCAGGGAAGTTATGTGAAACCCACTTCAGCACGGTCTGCATAGCTGAGAGTTGGAACACATGGGTTTTGCAGTTAGAGTGACCCTGGAGTCAATAGAGTTATTTCCTTTGCTTGCTATGTGATCTGGGACAAGTTATTTAATCTTTCTAATCATCATATTCTCTATCTGTGAGTTGGGATAGTAGCAGCATTTACCTCATAGTATGTTCCGAGGAATGAATGAGATGATTTACATAACGTTCTTGATGTAAGATCTGGCACACAGTGAATGCTGCTTGTTTAATACACACACAGACATCACACATACACAAACACTGTATTTTGCATCTGACATGAGTGACCCTTTGCTCCTTAAAAAGAAAACCTGAAAAACTTTCATTTTCCTGGGAAAGTATAGAATAATACCTCTGACATGATTACTTCTATCACAGGGAAAAATATATCCTTTTTAAGTCTCACATTTCCCTTTTCTATCTCCCATATCAGAAGTAGAAGAACAGGGAAATCTGTTGCAAAACAGGAGAGGAGGAAGAAGAGGACCAAAGCTGACTGAGCATATGACCCCTCTTCTCACGGATGTTGGCCATCCAGGACTGGCTTAAAAATTTGTGGGGCTCAGTGCAAAGTGAAAGTGCAAGACCCCTAGTTCAGAAGTCCAAGGCCCCTAGTTCAGAAGTTGTTAGTTCTTAAGAAATCCTCATAATTGTAGGAGGAAAGGTCATCTGTTACAAAAACCCACCCCCAAACATTACTAGTCATTGAATAATGTGTGTGTGTCCTGAAATGATGCAAAGTATTCATTTTCTTGGTCTAAGTGTCAGTCATTTCTTGTGCTTAACCAACGTTTAAGCTCTTGGGAGGACTTACCACTCTTCAAAGAGGTGAGAGCTTGATTTTTGTTTTCCTTTGTTAGCTGCCACTCATACTAGCTTGGGGGTATTAAGAGGATGAGATGGGAATAAAGGTGCCTCCATCATCAGAAGCCAACAACGTATTAAAGAGAGACTTGTTACTTTTATCTATTATATACTCTGCAGGGAAATTTAGTGATGGCTTTTAATTCTTTCATAGACTATCACAGGGCTCAAGCCACCCATCTTTTCTTGTTCTATGGTGGGAGACTGTGCCCTGGGGTGCAACAACAGAGATACTGGAGGGGATATAGGGACAAATGAGGGAGAGAAGGGGGTTTGAGGAAAGCTGCTTGAGTTAGAGGAAGGAGAAAGGTGGTTAGGTTAAGAAGTATGGAGAAAAAGGAGATTGTAATGGGGGTGCTGGGGAGAGAAGAGGACACTGAGGATGAATGAAGTCTAGTTTGAAAGGTTCTGAAGTTAACCTGTGGCTTAGGAAGTCCCTGGGAAAGAGGAGAATCCCTGGAGTTTGAGATCTTGTAGCAGGTCCTTTCCCTTCATGTGTGAATAGAAAGCCCCAAGGGACCATGGAGAGAACAGTGCTCATCGTAGATCCCCTGACGCTATCACTCCTTAACTTTGTGGGTTGGTCACTTCTCCCAGTGATTCAGAGTCCTCATAGGCAAAGCAAGGGGATGTGTCAGAGGGCCTTACACATTTCAGTCTCAAACCAGACCATGAATTCCAGGCAAGTGAATGAATGAGAGGGAGAGGAAAGTTAAGATAGAGGAAGGAAAGCACAGCCGGAGACAAGAAGGGTGAAGAGGAAGCTCAGGAGAATACAGGGAGATTGGGTAGGAGAGAGTGAGGTGTGGCCATTTTTGCCTGTTAAACTTTTCCTTACAGGGTTTTCAATAACAGGTTTAATGAGATATTTACATACCACAAAATTCTCCCTTTTAAACTGTGCAACTCAGTAGTTTTTGGTATATTTACAGAGTTATGCAACGACTACCACTATCTAATTCTAGAATCTTTTCTTCACCCCCAGAAGAAACTACCCTTTAGCCGTTGCTCTCATTCTCCTCTTGTCCCCTGTCTCCCAAAACTGAACACTTGCTTTCTGTCCCTAGGGATTTGCCTATTCTAGACATTTCATATAAATGGAACCGTACAATATGTGATGGTTTGTGACTGGTTTCATTCCCTTAGCAGAACCTTAGTTCTCAAGGCTCATCCATGTTGTAGCATGAATCAATTCTTCATTTCTTAATTGCTAGGTTATATTCCATTTTATAGGTATATCACATTTTGTTCTATCCATCAAGTAAGAAATATTTAGGTTGTTGCCACTTTTGGGCTATGATGAATAATGGTGCAAAGAACATTCTCATACAAGTTCTTATGTGGACAGTTTTTCATTTCTCTTGGGTGTATAACTTAGGATTGGAATTGCTGTGTCATGTGGAACTCTATATTTAATATTTTGAAGAACTGCTAAGCAATTTTCCAGAATGACTAAACCATTTTACAGTCTTAACAGTAATGAATGAAAGTCCAGTTTCTCCTTATCCTTGTCAACACTTACTGTTTTCTATCTTTTTCATTAGCCATCCTAGTGGGAATGAAATTGCATCTCATTATGGTTTTAATTTACATTTCCATAATGACTAATGTTGAGAATCATCTAATATGCTTATTGACCATTTGTATGTTTTCATTGGAGAAATGTCCACTCATGATTTTGATTGACTTGTCTTTTTTATCATTGAGTCGTAGAGCTCTTTATATATTCTGGATATAAATTCCTTATTAAATAACAACTAGAAAATATTTTAACACATTTGGTGTTTTTGCACTATCTTGATGTCTTTGAAGCATAAATGTTTTACATTTTGAGGAAGCTCACTTAATCTATATTTCTATTTTGCTCATGCTTTAGAGTCATATCTAAGAAACCATTGCCCAATCCAGTGTCATTATGGATTTACCATTTTTTTCTTCTAAGTTTTATGGTTTAAACTACTACTTTTAGGTTTATGATCCACTATGATTTAATTTTTTGAGAAAAGATCCTATTTAATTCTTTTGAATGTGGATATCCAGTTGTCCCAAAATCATTTGTTGAGAAAACTATTCTTTTCCTACACTTGTCAAGAATCAGTTGACCATAAATGTAAAAATTTATTTCTGGACCCTCAAGTCTATTTTATTGCTCCGTATGTCCATCTGAATGCCAGTGCATTGTCTTGGTTACTGTACCTTTGTATTAAGTTTTGAGAATGTGAATTGGGAGTCCTCCAACTTTGTTCTTTTTATTGTTTTCTTCTTCATATTTGTTTAAGGTATTTTACTTCAATTTTATTTCCAGATGAATTTCTTGAGGCAATTTGTAAATTTCTGCAAAAAAAGCTGTGTTTTTGATAAGCATTGTGTTGAATGTGCAGATCAATTTGGGAACTACTGCCATCTTAACAATATTATTTTCTGATCTGTGAACATGGGCTGTCTTTCCATTTATTTATGTTCCTTTTAATGTCTTTCAACAGTGTTTTATAGTTTCAGGGTATAAGGCTTACATTTAAAAAAAAATATATTCCTAATATTTTGTTGTTTTTTGATGCTACTATAAATGGAACAATTTCTTAATTCCTTTTCCAAATTATTCATTATTAGTGTATAGAAATGCAATTGATATTTGTATATTTATCTTGTATCCTGCAGATTCTCTGAAATTGTTTATTAGTTCTAATGGTTTTCTCAGGGATTTCTTGGCAAGATTATGTCATATGCAAGTAGAGATAGATTTCCTTTTTTCTTTCCAATCTGATTTCCTGTTATTTCTTTTTTTCCCCCAATTGTCTTGATAGAACCTGTAGTGTACTCTAGGACAGAACTGGTGAGAAGAGAGATCTGTATTTTATTCCTGATCTAAAGGGTAAAGCATTAATTATGGTGTTGCCTGTGGGTTTTTCATAGGTAACAGAGCAAGGAAGATCTGTTCTGTTATTCATAGTACATTGAATGTTTGGAGTATGAATGGGTGTTGGATCTTGTCAAATGGTTTTTCTATATCAGATGAGATTATCTAGTTTTTGCTTTACATTTTGTTAATATGACATATTACATTAATTGGTTTTGTATTCCATTCCTGGAATAAATTCCACTTTGTTATGGTATATAATATTTCTTATTTGTTGCTGGATTCAATTTGCTAGTATTATGCTGAGTATTTTTAATTCTATATTCCTGATGGGTATTAGTCTGTGTTCTTTTCTGATAATGTCTTTGTCTGATTTTGGTTTTAGGGTAACACTAGCCACATAGAATGAGTTGGTAAGTGTTCTCCCCTTCTCTATCTTTTGGAAGAGTTGGTGAATTGGTATTATTCCTTAAACCTTTTATAGATCTCATGAGTGAAGCCATCTGGGCTTGGGCTTTTTTGGAGGGAAGTTTTTAAATGACTAATTCAATACCTTTATTTGTTATAATCACTCAAATTTTCAATTTCTTCTTGAGTCAGTGTCTATACTTTGTATCATTCTAAGAACTTGTCTACTTCATTTAAATTATCTAATGTGTGAACACAGTTGTTCCCACTATTCCCTCATTATCCTCTTATTTCTCTAAAGTTGTACTGATATTTTCTCTTTAATCCCTGAGTTTGATAATTTGAGTCTCTCTTTTTTTTTTTAAGATTTTATTTATTTATTAGTTAGAGAGAGAGCGAGCACAGGCAGACAGAGAGGCAGGCAGAGGCAGAGGGAGAAGCAGGCTCCCTGCCGAGCAAGGAGCCCGACGTGGGACTCGATCCCAGGATGCTGGGATCATGACCTGAGCCGAAGGCAGCCGCTTAACCAACTGAGCCACCCAGGCGTCCCTAATTTGAGTCTTTTTTAAAAAAGATTTTATTTATTTGAGAGAGAGATAGTGAGAGAGTGAATAAGATGGGGTAAGGTGAGAGGGAGGAAACAGACTCCTCTGAGTGGGAAGACCGGTGTGGGGCTCAATTCTTGGACTCTAGGATCATGACCTGAGCCAAAAGCAGATGCTTAACCAACTGAGCCAGCCAGGTGCCCCTGTAATTTGAGTCTTATCTCCTTTCTTTTTGTTTTTAGTCTAACTAAATGTTGCTAGTTTTGCTGATCTTTTCAAAGAGATGGTTTTTGGTTTCATTGAGCTTTCCTGATTTTTTTCTATTTTTAATTTCATTTCCTTTCTAATTTTAACTGTTTTATTCTTTGCATCTTTTGCATTTAATTTACTTTTCCTTTCCTAGTTTTTTAAGGTAGAAGGTTAGATTATTGATGCCTTCTTCTCCTTTGAGGTAGGCATTTACAGCTATCATTTTCTCCCAGGCACAGCTTCACCTCAGCTACATCCCATAAGTGCTGGGATGTTGTGTTTTATTTTTATTCTACCTCAAAGTATTCTCTAATTACCTTTGTAATTTCTTTTTTGACCTATTATTTATTTAGGAAAGCATTAATTTCTACATATTGTTGTTTTCTCAAATTTCCTTTTCTTATTAATTTCTAATTCCACTATAGTCTGAAAACATACTTTGTATGATTTCAACCTGTTAAATTTATTGAGACTTGTTTTACAACCTTTTTAATTGTATACCCTATGGAATGTTCCATCTGAACTTGAGAAAAATGTCATCTGTTGATGGTGGAGCACAGGGGGACGCAGATGTTTGATAGGCCTTCTTGGTTTTTGTTTTATTCATCTAATTTCTTGTTCTTCTGTCTTGTTGCTATATCCATTACTGAAAGGGAGTATTGAAGCTTTCAATTACTATCATTGGATTTTCTGTTTCTCCCTTCAGTTCTGTGTTTTTGTGCATTGCATTTTACACATTGTATACTGCCATTGAATGCATCAATGTTTATAATTGTTATATCTTCTTGGTAGATTGACTCTTATTATAAAAAGTCCTTTTTTTTATCTCTAGTAAAAAAACTTTTTTACAGAGCACATTTTGTCTGATAGTGGTAACTCCTCAGGTTTTAGGTTACTGTTGGCGTAGTATATCTTATTCCATTCCTCTATCTATTCATGTGTTTTCATTTAAAATGTATCCTTGGTTCACCACATATAATCGGGTCATGTTTTTTCTTTGTTTCTTTGTTTTCAACTAATTCTTCCAATAGCTACCTTTCAACTGAAGTGTTTAATCCATTTACATTTAATGTAACTGCAAATCAGGTAGGATTTACATCTTCCCTTTTGTAATTTTTTGTTATTTTCTAGTGTACCATATTTTTAAAAGATTTTTTTTAAATTTATCTATTTGACAGAGAGAGAGATCACAAGTAGGCAGAGAGGCTGGGGTTGGGGGAAGCAGACTCCCCACTGAGCAGAGAGCCTGATGTGGGGCTCGATCCCAGGACCCTGGGATCATGACCTGAGCTGAAGGCAGAGGCTTAACCCACTGAGCAACCCAGGCACTCCTCTAGTGTACCATTTTAACTCCCTTGTTCTTTCTTCAATTATATATTTTCAAGTTGTTTCCGTGGAGATTTCCCTGGAGCTTACACCTAACTTCTTAACTTAAAACAATTTTGTTAAAACTTGCTCCATTTTGCTCCATTCTTTCCACCCTTCTTTGTGCTTTATTGTCATACAAATTACATTATTATATATAAGCCCATCAACATAGTTTTATAATTTTACTTTATGTAGTTGTCTTTTTAAAAAATTTTTAATTTTTTTGCAGCTGTCTTTTAAAGCAGATAGGAGAAAAGAAAAAATTATAAACAAAAATACATTTATACTGTCATTTAGATTTATCTATGCGCTTAGTGTTATTTATGCTCTTTATTCTTTGTGTGGATCTAAGTTACTACCTAGTGTACTCTAACTTAGCCTGAAAGGCTCCTTTTACTATTTCTTGTAGGTCTGATAGTAAGCAGTTTTTGCTATCTGAAATTATCTTATGTTCTTGATTTTTGAGGGGAAGTTTGCTGGATATAGAATTCTTTTTTTTTTTTCTTTTTAGTTTCTGAGGTAGAATTTAGTGATTCATCAGTTGCAAAAAGTATTCAGCGCTCATTACACCAAGTGCCCTCCATAATGCCATAACCCAGATATCACATTCCCCCCTGCACCTCCCCTGCAGCAATGCTCAATTTGTTTCCTGTAGTTAAGAGTCTCTTATGGTGCCTGGGTGGTTCAGTTGGTTAAGTGTCTGCCTTTGGCTCAGTTCATGATCTCAGAGTCCTGGGATTGAGTCCCCCACTGAACTTCCTGTTCCATTGGGGGGCCTGCTTCTCTCTCTGCCTCTCTTTTTCTCTCTCTCTCTCATGAATAAATAAATGAAAAAAATTTTAAGAAGAGTTTTTAATGGTTTATCTCCTTCTCTGTTTTCATCTTATTTTATTTTCCCTTCCCTTTCCCTGTGTTCATCTGTTTTGTTTCTTAAATTCCACATGTGAGTGAAATCATATGGTATTTGTCTTTCTTTGACTGACTTATTTCACTCAGCATAATATCCTCCAGTTCCATCCATGTTATTGCAAATGGCAAGATTTCATTCTTTTTTTAAGTTTTTATTTATTTATTTGAGAGAGAAAGAATTAGAGAGAGGGAGAGCATGAGGGGAGGAGGGTCAGAGGGAGAAGTAGACTCCTTGCTGGGCAAGGAACCCAATGTAGGACTCAATCCTGGGACTCCAGGATCATGGCCTGAGCTGAAGGCTGTTGCTTAAGCAACCAAGCCACCCAGGCACACCAGGATTTCATTCTTTTTGATGGCTGAGTAATATCCAGTGTGTATGTATGTATATATATATATATATATATATATATGTATATATATATATATACCACATCACCTTTATCCATTCAACTGTTGATGGACATCAGGGCTATTTCCATATTTTGGCTATTTGGACATTGCTACTATAAACATTGGGGTGCAGGTGTCTCTTTGAAACACTATGTTTATATCATTTGGATAAATACCTAGTAGGGTAATTGCTGGATTGTAGGGTGGCTCTATTTTTAACTTTTTGAGGAACCCCCATACTGTTCTCCAGATTGGCTGCAGCAATTTACATTCCCAACAATAGTGTAAGAGGGCTCCCCTTTCTCTGCATCCTCGCTAACATCTGTTGTTTCCTGAGTTGTTCATTTTAGCCATTCTGACTGGTGTAAAGTGGCATTCTCATTGTGGTTTTGATTTGTATTTCCCTGATACCAAGTGATGTGAAGCATTTTTTCATGTGTCTGTTGGGCATTTGTATGTCTTCCCCCCCGCCCCCAGAAATCTCTGTTCATGTCTTCTGCCCATTTCTTGACTGGGTTTTTTGTTGTTTTGGGGGGTGTTGAGTTTAATATTTTTAATAGATTTTGAATACTAGTCCTTTTTCTGATAAGACATTTGCAAATATCCTCTCCCATTCTATAGGCTGACTTTTAGTTTTATTGACTATTTCCTTTTCTGTGCAATTTGTTTTTTATCTTGATGAAGTCCCAATAGTTCTTTTTTGTTTTTGTTTCTCTTGCTTTTGGAGATGTGTCTAAAGGGTTGCTGCAACTGAGGTCAATAGGTTGTGGCCTGTGTTCTCTAGGATTTTGATAGATTCCTGCCTCACATTTAGGTCTTTCATCCATTTAGAGTTTATTTTTGTGTATGGTGTGAGGAAATGGTCCAGATTCATTATTCTGCATGTGGCTGTCCAATTTTCCCAACACCATTTTGAAGACACTGTTTATTTTTTCCCCATTGGATATTCTTTCCTGCTTTGTCAAAGATTAATTGACCATAGAGTTAAGGTTCCAGTTCTGCATTCTCTATTCTGTTCCTTTGATCTATGTGTCTATTTTTGTGCTGGTACCATATGTCTTGATGATTATAGCTTTGTAAGATGGCTTGAAGTTTGGAATTGTGATGCCTCCATCTTTGATTTTCTTTTTCAGCATTTCTTTAGCTATTTGAGGTCTTTTCTTGTTCCATGCAAATTTTAGAATTGTTTGTTCCACCTCTGAAAAATGATGTATTTTTTAAATGATGTATTTTGATAGGGATTTCATTGAATGTGTAGATTGATTTGGGTAGCCTAGACATTTTCACAATATTTGTTCTTCCAATTCATGAGCATGGAATATTTTTCCATTTCTTTATGTCTTCTCAGTTTCTTTCATGAATGTTCTATAGTTTTTAGAGTACAGATCCTTTACCTCTTTGGTTATGTTTATTTCTAGGTATCTTATGGTTTTTGGTCCAATTGTAAATGTGATCAGTTCCTTGATTTCTTTTTCTTCTGACTCACTGTTAGGTTTTGAAATGCAACTGACTTCTGTACATTGACTTTTATATCCTGTGACTTTGCTGAATTCCTCTATCAGTTCTAGTAATTTTGGAGTGGAGTCTTTTGGGTTTTCTTCATAAAATATCACGTTATCTGAAAAGTGAGAGTTTGACTTCTTCTTTGCCAATCTGATATCTTTTATTTCTGTTTGTTGTCTGGTTGCTGAGGCTAGGACTTCGGGTACTATGTTGAACAATGGTGGTGAGTGGACATCCCTGTCATGTTCTGGACTTTAGGGGAAAAGCTCTGTTTTTCCCCACTGAGGATGATATTTGCTATGGGTTTTTTATATGAGGCATTTATGATATTGAGGTGTGTTCCTTCTATCCCTACACTGTGGAGAGTTTTTATCAAGAAAGAATGTTCTAGGGGCGCCTGGGTGGCTCAGTAGGTAAAGCCTCTGCCTTCAGCTCAGTTCATGATCCCAGGGTCCTGGGATTGAGCCCCGCATCGGGCTCTCTGCTTAGGAGGGAGCCTGCTTCCTCCCCTCTCTCTCTCTGCCTGCCTCTCTGCCTACTTGTGAACTCTCTCGCTCTCTGTCAAATAAATAAATAAAGTTCTTTTAAAAAAATGTTTTTGGATATGTAATTCTTGCTTGAGAGTCTCTTCCCCTAGCACTTTGAATATGTTGTCCTACTACTTTCTGAATTCCATACTTTCTAATGAACAGTTAGCTATTAATCTCATTCATTTCCCTTTTATGTGATGAATCATTTTTTTTTCCATAATTATGGCTTTTGAGATTCTCTGTCTTTTTACAGTATGACTATCATGTGCATAGTTGTGCTTGTCTTTCAGTTTTTCCTAGTTAGATTTTATTAAAGTTTTTTTGATGTATTGATTATAGCAATCATAACAATATATTATATATGTTATATACATACAATATATTATATTGTTTTTCATTGAATTCAGGAAAATTTCAGCCATTATTTCTTCAAGTATTCTTTATGTCATTTTCTCTCTATCCTCTTAACGGAGCTTCATTGTGTGCATGTTTATATGCTTTGTGAAGTCCCACACAACTCTTAGAATATGTCCATTTTTCTTTATACTTTTTTTCTGTTTGCTCTTCAGATTGGATATCTTATCTTGATTTCAATTTACCTATCTCCAGTTTGTAGATTCTTTTTGCTGTTTGTTCAAATTTTTTTTTTAAGATTGATTTATTTATTTGACAGACAGAGATCACAAGTAGGCAGAGGCAGGCAGAGAGAAGGAAGGAAGCAGGCTCCCTGCCGAGCGGAGAGCCTGATGTGGGGCTCAATCCCAGGACCCTGGGATCATGACCTGAGCCGAAGGCAGAGGCTTTAACCCACTGAGCCACCCAGGCGCCCCTGTTTGCTCAAATTTTTTTTTTTTAAGAGTTTATTTATTTATTTGTCAGATAGAGAGAGAGCGCAGGAGTGAGCACAGGCAGACAGAGTGGCAGGCAGAGGCAGAGGGAGAAGCAGGCTCCCTGCTGAGCAAGGAGCCCGATGTGGGACTCGATCCCAGGACGCTGGGATCATGACCTGAGCCGAAGGCAGCTGCTTAACCAACTGAGCCACCCAGGCGTCCCTGTTTGCTCAAATTTTTAAGCCCTTCTAAGTACTTTATTTGTTATCAAACTTTTTAATCCCTTGAATTCCTATTTGATTCTCTTTCCTCTCTCATAATTTCTATATCTTTATTGATATTATTTTTTATTTATTTGACAATCATTTATACTCTTCTTTAATTCTTCTTATATGATTTCCATTGTTTTTAATGGATTTGTAATAGCTTAAAATCTTTGCTTACTAATTCCAACATCTGGGCTTTCTTAAGGGGATTTTCTAATGACTACTGGTGTTTTGTATATTTGGGACATCCTTTCTGGTTTTTTTTTTTTTTTCTTTTGCATGTATTTTCATTTTGCAGGGGGAATATTGAATATTTGTAAGAAAGAGATTTGGGGAGAGGATATTGTACTTGGGAGCTGAAGGTGGTTGGACTTGAGAAAGAAATAAGTCCAAGTTGAAAAATATAGGTTAATGTCAGGAAAATAATTAAAACTACTAATAATTTTACTTTCTGAAAATAAATTGGGGTGTTTCCTTTCTTGGTTTTTGCATAAATATATCAATATGGTACATATTATAACTACTCACTCAAACAACATGCACATGTATATGGACACACATAAGCATATTATGGCTGTGTGAGTATATTTTTAAGCAAATTGCTATCATATGGTGGGTTTATGCTTTTTCCTCACATAATGATTATGGCTGCCCTTCACATTTATTTAAATAATGAGATCAAGTAATATATAGGTCTATTTTTTATTTAGTATGACCCTAGTACATAGGGATGCCTGGTAATGTAGCCTGTGTATAAAAGTACTGAGGGAGCTTCATGGTGTGACTTTTTACCAACTCTGTGGTCTCGGCTGGCCTCCTCCCCCTGCAGCTTCAACTAAAAGAGACCCAACTGTAAGAGATTTGTTTTCTGTGACATTTGCTATTTGTTGCTGGCTCACCGTTTCGATGAGGGAGGTGTTATATTAAAGTCTGTAGGGGCAGTAGACCATGCACTTTTTGACACTATTACTCATCTCTCTCAGGGAGAATGTCACCAAGTGTCACTTCCCCCATTTTTTTTAATGGTATATTGGAGCTGCCCAAGTCCATGCTGTCACTCATGTGTCAAGTGGCAGACTTGACAGCCTCAGGGAAAGCAGGGGAGGAGATGTTTCATCATCTTCCCCATCTTTCCCCTTTCTTCTTAGTGTTTCTGTGTTGACATGAGCCCTTTAGGTTGCTTTGTCCATTGAGGGGTCTGGTAGACATGGTTTGCCTTATAGCTCTGTGGTGGGAAACCTTGTTCATTTTAGATAATTTGAGAACACTGCTGGATTGTTGGGTTCCAGAAGGTGAACTTGTTAACAGAAATGTTTATGTTAGTTTCAGTTTCTGCCCATTACTCTGTGAAACCAATGCATAGGGTAAAATTTCTCGGTTTTATTTGCTTGTGTTCCAAGGCCTTTCTGTACAACTGTCCCCAAATTTTAATGCACAAGAGCGCTTTCTTTGCAAACACAGATTTAAGCTTAAGTTTAAGCTATGTTTTCTCATTAGACTGACAGCAATCTTGAAGACACCGTCCATTTCCTCCTTGGGTTCAGTGGCCTGCCTGAGCAGCACAGACCCACTTTCCCACAGGATAGGAGGCTTCTGTGGTCAACTGTGTATACAGAGCAGTAGATTAAACCAGTTTGCAGTTTTCTGTACGAGTCAGTCCACACATATGCACTACTGAGTCCTTCTGGATACTGCATATTGGTTGAGCTGTGCAGAAATGGGGCCTCTCGTGCTTGTAGGCGTACCAGTTACTCTCTTATTGTGTAGCATCTTTTGGGCTTGGGGTGGTGAGAAGCAAACTTCAGAAGAGGCTGTCTGTCTCAAGTAAGTTCTAATCTGTTATTTTTAAAACATAATAGGATGATTCTACTATGACTTATATTCTATTTGATAGAGAGTTGTTGTCTAAAAGAATGTAAGTTTAACTTACGTAGTATCTGGGCTAAGCTTGCTTGGCAAGGCAGCATGATCAGAGGCAGATGAAGGGAGCTACCTAGTCCCAGCCCTGCCACTCCATACAAGCCTGTTTCCTACTTAGGACCCATGTTGCCACTAGTCTCTCTGGTATCTGAGAGCATATCCGAGAGGCAGAGCAGCATGGTGGCCAAGAGTGCCAGTGACAGAAATACCTGGCCCAAGTTCTGGCTGCCTCTAATCTACTGACAGCTGCATGTCTCTACATAAATTACATACCCGTGAGCCTCGGTTTGGTCATATAGGGTTACTGGCAAGGATTCTAGGTGCTGAAACATTTTAAAATTTAGTACTATGCTTAGTATATAGGCAATGTCCTATAAGTAACAGTTACTATTATTGAAGAGGGTCACATTCATAAGAATAGTCCAAATGTTGTACAGCCCATTACTCCTCTCATCTGCTCATTTGGGACCTTGATCTCTTGCAGATTCCCTTTGTCTTTTTTCTCCTCTTCCTCAAGCTCCCAACCACTTAGGTCTTTAGTGGTATGTAATGAGAGCACTTATTTACATTGTATCACAGAATCTTTACCTTATTGCTCTAAGTCAGTAGTTTTCTTTCACTGAAGTCTGTTTTAGCTGCGCTATTTAAAATTGCTAACTACTGCGGCACCTGGGAGGCTCCGTCGGTTTAGTGTCTGCTTTTGGCTCAGGTCATGATTCCAGGTCCTGGGATAGAGCTTCCTTCTCAGCGGGGAGTCTGCTTCTCCCTCACCTTCTCCCCCTCTCCCCTGCTCCTGCTCTCTCTCTCTCTCAAATAAAATATTTAAAATAAGTAAATAAATAAAATTGTTAATGGCAACCCCAACCAAACTTAATCCCCTGTCCCTCTCCCCCCACAGGACTTACCTTCGAACATAATGCATATTTACCATATTTATTTATTATTCATATTTTGTTTACATCCTCCTTTAGAACCTAGGTTCCATAAGGACAGGGAATTTTTATAATCTCTTTTTGACTGACACATTCTAAATGCCAATACAGCACTGGTACATAATAGATGCACAATCAGTATTTGTTCAACAAATATGTGAACAGTATTGACTGAACAACAAGAACAAAAAATGTGTGACCGTAACGGCTTCTGTTTTATAGGTAAGGGGAATGAATTCTGGTAAGTTATGTAAACTGACTAAGCAATAGCCAGTGGGGTTTGGAATCTGGGTTTGAATCAATCCGAAAGCCCAGTCTCTTGACCATTTTTCTCTACTTTTGTCACCTAAGGACACTTGGGGGGGTTTCAAAGGATGTTTCCTCTGTGCTCACATTAAAAGAAAATGCTATTCTTCTTTGGCAACACAACTAGGATCCTAGAACCCTCAGGTGACCAAGCTAGGTGGTCTGTATTGACGTGGAGTTCTCTTTTTGTGTGACTGTCTCTTAGAAGCACTCTGGAGAGGTGTTGTTGCGCCCCCGTGTTGCCCTCGCTAAGTCTTCAGTGTGGCTCAGAACCATGAGTGCACGGGCTGAACCAGGCGTGACCCAAGCAGCCGCCGCCATGCTACCCTCATTCATGTCTTTCCCTTCCTGTAACAGCTAAGATTTAGAATTCACCATGGGTATGTGAATCCCTAAACCGTATATCGTGTAGTTTTTGGAAGCTGAGCGGTAAGCACAAACCTGTTTGTATATAGAAATTTCGGTGTTGTCACTATCACTGCTCCCAGGAGATGGTAATCTGAACAGAATTTCTGGATTGTAGTTTGGCTTCAGTGTTCTGAGAGTTTATAAAATCCCAATTCTTGTGGGTTTGTGTCCTTTGAAAGCTTCCTTACTATATTCTGGTTTTAGGAAGGAGTAGAAAGAGAAATGGATGTTAAATCTGTTACCTTAACCTAGAACCTCCAAAAACAGAATTTCCTTCTTTGGTCTAGAGCTCATTTAATCCTCTTCATGGGGAGCTCATCTGCTGTATTAGGGGGAAAATATTAATAGTGTTCATTCTTACTTAAATAAGTTCAGTCTGATAAGTTAATCAGTTCCTTAAGGTAATGCTCAGTCTGGTAACTGGGGAGCAGCTTGTCTAGGGAAGGAGGTCTGAGGAGAAGACTGTGTCTTGGGGGCCTGAAGCCCAGGTAATATTCCTGTTTAACTGGCATTTTCCAATGAAGTTGGTGACTGGTATGGTCACCAAGCAGTCACTTCTCTCCTGCTTGCTTCTCTCCTGCTTGCTCAGAAGCTGGCAGTGCTCCAGATTTTGTTGGGTCATGGGATTTTGATTGATGTTTTTAATCCCCCCCCCCCGAAGTCTCCCAAGTTTTCTTTATGACATCTGTTACTTTCCCTATCAGGAAAAAAAAAGATAAAGATAAAAGCAAAATGATAATATAGAACTGAATTTTCATCTTAAGATTCACATTCTAATAACCACCTTAGAGTTGATCCTTAGCAGACATGTTTCCTCTTTTACTATTCCATTTGAGCTCAATGTACATTTTTAAAATAGAATTTTAAATGGCTCAGTTGACACAAGCTAGCATGCTAACTTTGTGGCAATTTGGTGTTGCCAAAGATTAGCTTGGGGACAAGGATCTGAGTGGTTTTTTGCATTTTATCAACTTCTTGGACTTAAAACAGAGACTCTCATAGGGATGCTACCCTGAGGTTTGGATGAAGACTTAAAGATTCTGAATATGTTTTTTATTGTCTGCTTTTTATATATATACACATTTATATATGAACAAGATATCAATATACAAGTTAAAATAAAAAGACATTTTGAAAAATTAAGCAAGTCTTCACCTGTACAATAAGGAGAGGGTCTCTGAAGTCCCTTCCATCTGTAGAATTCTTTTTTGTGTGTTTCAACCCAGAAATCTACTGGTGGGAAGTTGAGAAAAATGCTATTCTCAAGGCTGGCCATATGGGGGTGCAGTGACTCCTCAAAGAACCAATGCCCAGTAAGCCCGAAAGCAAAATGATTACACTCCAGAGTTGAGTTATTCCAGGAGACGCCTGACCAGTTTATTATGCTTCTAGTTCCTGGCAAGAGAAGAAACTTTATAATTTTCCATAATTTAGAAAAAGATGTGTTTTGAACTGTGACAAAGGCAGTGCCAATGCGTGTGACTTTCTCTTCTAGTCTTGTGACTGATGAGGTATTTGAGGATTGAGCTCTGTATTTGTAGATGGCTTTCTTCTGTTCTCTTTAAATCCGTGAGTTAAATAGCAACACTGGTGTGCTGTGTGCCTTAATCACTTTCCCCTGAGCCCTAGTTAGCTGTCTCTCGGTCCTCCATCCTCTCTACATGGGCCCTAATTCTTCTCCTTTCCTTCTCAGCTAAGTTGCATCTCATAACTATTTCATCCACTCTTCAACTCATCCCAGTCAGGAGCCCACACTTGTTTCTAGGTCACTGGTGAACTTCGTGTTGACAGACCCAGGATGCTTTCTCAGTCCTTATCTAACACACTGTCTTAAAACTTTCTGTCCTTTATTTCCTTGACTCCAAACTGTCCTGACAGTCCTCCTCCTTCTTTTACTATTCCTCTCTGGTCTTTATGGACTGCTCCTTTTCTGTGTGTCCATTAACCACTGGTGAACCCCTGGGTTCTCAAGTGTTTGTTTCTTTCTTTACACACTTTGCTTGGAGGATCTCATAACTATCTATTGTCATTTTATCTTACAGTGGAATGATGATGAATGCTAAATTTTTACTTTTATCTTTGACCTCATCTGTGACCTTTGGTCTTCATCTATCCTGTAGGAATCACAGACTCAGCATATCCAAAACTGTCCTCATTGTCATTCTCTGCTCACCACCTCCAGTCTTTCCCACCAACCCCCTTCCCCCCAAAGTACTATGGCTCCTTGATTTTTAGCTTAATTACTGTCACCATTATCCAAGACTTAGCACTCATGTGAAACTTCTCAGTTCCCTGAAACCTCCATGTCTAGGCAATCAACAGGATCTAATAGTTTTAGCTCTTAAACATTTTTTTTTTTTTCCAAATCCATGTCTTCAGCCCCATCCCTAATACCCGCGTCTTCATATAGTCCCTTACCCTGTCTTCCCTGGAGCCTTGCAATATGTAGTCTTCTGTCTTCTGTCTCGCTTTCCTTAAATCTGGTCTTCTACAAAGTAAAGAGATTTTGACAAAACCCAATCATTTAACTTTCTTGTCTAACATTTTAGGGGCTCCTAGTCATTCCCAAATTAGAGTGCAAATTTCTTAAAGTCACTTACGAACCCCTACACACCTGGCTCACTTTCTCTAGTTGCTTCCTGTCTTTATCTCTCACCAGTTCTTGGTCGCAACATTATAGTCTAATGTTACTGCTTTGAACTTTTCACTTCCCTTCTACAGATTATGTCTCTGGCTATATTTATTTTGTTCCCTTTTTCTCAAACTCCCTTTCCACCTTTCTTTGTCTTAATAGCTCTAACTTATTTTTTTATATTCTTGTCTCATGATACGTCCTCTGGAAGCTTTCCCTAAAACCTTGGTTGGATAGCACACTTCTTTTTTCTCAGTCTCATAGCACTGTGTAGATTACCAACTTAGAGCTTCACATATTTAAATGAAATGATATATGCACCTGTCCCTTCTAATGGGCTCCAGCTCTTTGAGAGGAGGGATCATGTCTGTTCATTTTTCTCAGGAGAGCATTGTGCATAATCAGTATTCAATAAATTGTTGTTGAAAAGAATTTGAAATTTTTGAGGCTCAGAGTCCTTGAGGATCTGTGAAGTCTACTCCAATAGTAAGAAAAACAAACTACAGTTTTAGTTGGAACGAGCTTCCTGGAAGAGAGAAGACTTGAGTTGTGCTGTGAAGAGATGGGGGTACGAGATTTGGACTGATCAAGAAAAGTGAGGGATATAATCAGACAGAATTGATGAGCAAAGGTGAGAAGTCTTATGTGGAGATAATGCAGAAACAGCGCTAAGTAAACATGGTGTTTCCGATGTGGAGTAGTGGGAGATGAGTTAAGATAGACAGAATCAATGTATTACAAACTTCAAATGAGGGGCTGGCGGATTTCAGGCTTATTTCCACAGGCAGAAGGAAGCACTTGAGATTCTTGAACAGAGAAATGCCATATTCAGAACCATACTACAGCATACTACAGGAAGAATAATCCAACACAAGATACACAATAAGTTGAAGTGGGAAACAGATGGGAATCGGTGGGGCCACTAGAAAATGATCATGGCAACTCAACACGTGTCAGATGATGAGTGCTTGGACCAAAGTGGCAGCAATCTGGAAAAAGAAGGAGAATTAATTTTTGAATCATTAGAGGAAAAATTAAGAGACTGATTACTTGTGGTGACACAGAGAGCAAAGAATTATGACATTCTTAGATAGAAGAACAGAAAGTTGGGGATGCAGTTAACAAAAAAGAGAGAAATTAGAAAGGAAGGATGGTTTGTGGGATGACTTTGCTTTGAAATCTTTGCATGCGAGATCTTGACGCTTCACAGTACTTGTATTCACAAGGTGTGCTTGAGAGGTGCTATATAGATTTGAGTGAACAAGTGAAATCTTAAAGGCTTCATCAGGCATATGAAACCATATTACTGACTTATGGGGCAGACTGAATCAGGAGCAGTAGTATAGATTAAGGAATTATGTAAGAGTTTAAACTTGTGAAAAACACTGGAGTATGTGCACTTCTGAAGGAACAGGTGTGGGGAGAGAGAGGTAGAGGGCCCAGGTGTGAGCCTTGGGAGACTTCCATCTTTGAAGAGCCAATGAAACCAGTGAGTATGTAAGGTCAGCCAGATAGAGACTTGCAGCTCTGAGCCTAAACAGACTATACAGCTCATTTGCATGCCTCCTAAATAGACCAGAGTTGTCTAAATCAACCAGAAGCAGATTTCCAATAACAGAAAAAAAAATTTTTTTTTTACCATATAGGGGATGTAAGTAGCAAGAATATTTGAAGGCTTTTGTTGGTGAATTAGAGAAAAATGAATAGTCGAGCAGAAAAATGGACTGGTGGCGTAAGAAAATTTCAAAAATAGAAAAATTTAAGAAACATGCAAGAGGGGGCACCTGGGTGGCTCAGTCATTGGGCATCTGCCTTTGGCTCAGTTCATGATCCTGGAGTCCTGGGATGGAGCCCCACATTGAGCTCCCTGCTCAGCGGGAAGCCTGCTTCTCCCTCTCCCCCTCCTTGTGTTCTCTCTCTCGCTATGTCTCTCTCTCTGTCAAATAAATAAATAAAATCTCAAAAAAAAAAAAAAAGAAAGAAAGAAACAAACAAACAAACATGCAAGAGTCTTCAACTGCCCTGGAAATAAAAGATAAAATAATACGATAGGACTTTTTTGCTTAGCAAAATCTCCAGATTTGGCAAAGGTATAGGAAATAGGCACTCAGTAGAGAAATAAACTTATACAAACCTCTCGTGGCTGATTTGGTGATCAGATTTGATCCAGTGATTTGGTTCAGTGTGTCCTTGAAACGTAGGAAATAATTGCTTGGCATAAAAATACAAATGTACAGGTGTTCATTTCAGCTTTTCTTATTAGTTATACAAGGTATACCATAACTCATTCTAGCTGATCTTAATAGTTATTAAAATTATTATATCTATCCATTATTTTCAACTTTTATCCTGAGTATTTGTATTGCAGTTCTCATAATTCTAAATTATTTCACATGTTACGCTCCTACACATTGATTGTTTCCATCTGCTATTTCTACTGATTAGTTTATGGCATTCAGCTCTCCTCATTTACTGTTGCACTTCCCCACCTTCAAAATTCTCTTTCAGCTTCAGGTTTTCTGAGTATCGCTTTGACGTGGCAGACTACCTGGTCTCTCCTTGGTTATCATGAAACTACCTTTTACATTTCATCAGAGTGTCAAATGATTGCACACAAGTCAACCTTTTTTCATTTTTCAAGAGAGCACACACGAGCGAGTATAAGAGCAAGTGTGGGGGGAGGGACACAGGGAGAGGGAGAAAGAGAATCTCAAGCAGACACCATGTCCAGTATGGAGCCTGAGGTGGAGCTCAAAGTCATGACCTTGAGATCATGACCCAAACTGAAATCAAGAGTTAGACTCTTAACCAACTGAGCCACTCAGGCACCCCACAGGTCAATCATTTTTTAAGTCTTTAAACTCTTTTTTTTTTTCTTAAAGATTTTATTTATTTATTTGACAGAGAGAGACACAGTGAGAGAGGGAACACAGCAGAGGGAGTGGGAGAGGGAAAAGCAGGCTTCCCAAGGAGCAGGGAGTCTGATGAGGGACTTGATCCCAAGACCCGGGGATCATGACCTGAGCCGAAGGCAGATGCTTAATGACTGAGCCACCAGGCACCCCACATCTTTAAACACTTAAATCTTTGAAAAAGTAAACAGTGGTTCAGAAATGCATAAAACACTTTAAACTGTCAGAAAGGAAGTCATATTTGGCTGATTTTTTATACTCCAGATTAAGTTAAAAATGGATAACTTGTTTTATTTTACATGTTCTGGAAATTCTGAATCTAGTTTCTAAAAAAAATAGTAAGAAAATACTTAGTAGCTTGTACAACTCCTCATGAATAGCAAATAAGCCCATCAACTGCAGGATCAATATTTATAAAGAAGTTAGTTAATATTTTTAAAATATTTATTTATTTATTTGACAGAGATCACAAGTAGGCAGAGAAGCAGGCAGAGAGAGAGAAGGAAGCAGGCTCCCTGCTGAGCGGAGAGCCCAACGTGGGCTCGATCCCAGGACTCTGGGATCATGACCTGAGCCAAAGACAGAGGCTTAACCCACTGAGCCACCCAGGTGCCCAAGAAATTAGTTAATATTAACTGGTAACATTTTCATTTGCTGGAGTGGTCCCTCCTCACCTTTGGGAAGTTATTCTAATGTTTTCTACATAATAATAAACATAGATAGATAGATGATAGATAGATTAGATAGATGGCAAATACTTTGAAACTTTGGAAGATTTATAAATTATGAATACAAAATAAAGTATTTTACTTTTCTAACAAACATAGAATGAAGTTTTAGGTATTGCCTGTTTGGACATTATTTGATTATGCTCTTGCCAAGAACAGGGAGTGAACTAGAAGCTCTGTTATCAGTCACTAGACATGTGTGAACTGGTTAAGTGTCCAGGTTCATTTTAGGTTTATCCTGAAGTCTCACTACTGCCCATTTTTACTAAATTGGTTTTTTCTTCCTAGGGCAATGACATTTATTCAGCATATTGCTAAATGCTTCTTAAAAATACTGGGTAACCCAATTTCATAGACAATGTTTTCCATTCAACCTACTGATTATAATTTGACTTTTCATCTCATGTAATTTTTCTACATGGAGACAAAAAAGTACTGGAAGGAATGGGAACATGTATGTTTCTACAAATCTCATTTGAAGTGTGACTCTAACTTAGAGGAAGGTATTGTTTTGCAGAGATATGCTGGGCAGAAAAAGATTGTGAAGCACTGATCTAATGTCACAAGAACAATTCACTGGGCAGTCCTATAGCCATTTATAGCTGATGACCATAAAGGCTGTAGTAGACACCAGAGGGAACTCGTTACGGGTCCATTCTGCCTCTCTCATAGCGATGAAGGTCAAGATTTCCATTCCGGTTTACCATACTGTTTCTGCTGTGCTTATATAATGCCATTAGTTCACTGAAGATCCAGGGTTACAAATCCTAGAGATTTGTGTGGCCACAGCCACTTCCTGGGATTGTCCCAAGAGAAATACACCCAGAGAGGTCCAGGAAAGGCAAAAGCACATTCTCTATCTCTGTTAAACTCTTGGCACAAACTCCGATAGAGTTACTTTTTTAATTAGTCAGATACCTCTTTGCCGAAGCCCCTACCAAAGTGAACTCTGTCCCCTGCTCCTGCCCTAGTCCTATCCAGGCTTGGCTTCTGTACCATTTCAATCTCAAGACTGGGAGAAATAAATCCAAGGTAGAGAATGTCTTCTTAGGATCTAGCATATCTGTATTTAATCTGTAAGTCCCAGGGGAGTGTCCTCAGCCACACAGGGGAAAAAGTCACCTACTGAAGTTTGGCTCTTTAATCTCCTGGCTGTATCAAGAGCTCTAGGTCCTGGTACTTCTATAAATTATTTTGAAGCTAATGCAAAAAGGATGGGTAGAGGAAGTAGAGAGGAAGAGGCCCATGTGTGATAACTGTTGAGAGACAGGATAGTGGCGATATAGCAGAGCGGTCAAGACAGCAGGGTCTGGTGCCAGACTGCCTGGATTAAAATCCTTTTCTGTCACTTTATTTTTTTAAAGATTTTATTTATTTATTAGTTAGAGAGAGAGAGCGAGCGAGCACAGGCAGGCAGAGGCAGAGGGAGAAGCAGGCTCCCTGCCGAGCAAGGAGCCCGATGTGGGACTCGATCCCAGGACGCTGGGATCATGACCTGAGCCGAAGGCAGCCGCTTAACCAACTGAGCCACCCAGGCATCCCTTTCTGTCACTTTATAACTTAGTCAAGTTACTTAATGACTCTGTGCCTCTGTTTTCTCATCTGTGAAATGGGGATAATACTGCATGACTTATGAGAGTTAAATGACTTAACAGAGGCAAAGCTCCTTTGGAATATACCAAGTATTTAATAAACATTTGTTATCATTATCTCAACATATCATGTGGCCATTCCGCCATAACTCCACATGGTTGTATTTTTAGGAAGTGGTTGTCAGTATTGAAAAAAACCCAAGTTTTATTTGTGGAATCATGGACTTGGGTAGATTTGTTTGTCCAAACCACATTCATAATCAACTGATTTTGAAATTAGGCAAATGCCATACTAAGTTATAAAGGAAGGTGTAATTGCCAGAGATCTAGAATGTTTTGGTCTGATTTTTTGGTCAAGTTCTTTCCATGTGGAAAATTACATGAGAGGGGAAGTCAAATTATAATCAATAGGTTGAATGGAAAACAAAATTAGATTATAAGAATATTATATGGGGCACTCAACATTGATGATCAGATGTATCCTACACCTCTCAGAGCAAATATATAGATTGGTAAGTCAAAGTGTCATCTCTTTCAGATAGTACAGAAGATGAAGGGAAAACATCATTTCTTGGGCTTCTCTTTTCTAGATTCCAAGCAGTCTGTCTCCTTTCCCATTAATGGGTTCCACTTTTAGAATATACTGCAAATACACTAAAAGGGATAGGTTTCCCGATTAATTAGTTACAGGCATAGTCTAGGCTTGGTTTTTGGTATTTACCTGCTATTTTTTTCTAGTTCAATTTAAAGAGTCCCAAATCTCAGCACACAATTATAAATACTTCATAGAACAATGCTCTTAAATGTTATGTGCACAGGAAGCACCTGGGCATCGCGTTGAACTACAGAATCAGATGCAGTAGATCTGAAGTGGGGCCTGAGCTGCTGATTTTCTTTAAAACATCTTAATTTTATTTTATTTTTTTCATGTTCCATGATTCATTGTTTATGCACCACACCCAGTGCTCCATGCAGTATGTGTCATCCTTAATACCTACTACCATGAGCTTCTGATTTTTAACAAGCTTCAGGTGATATCAGTGCTTTTGGCCTCTACTTTTTTTTTCCCTTGTTTTACAGTTAGAGAGAAACATAATCTCTAAGTTCTGGAAGGAGTGTATGGAGTGGATACGGGCAGTCATTTGCTGTTTTACACAGGGAACTTTCTTCTCTTCCGTTTACCGACAGCATACGATTTCCCTGATCACTTCATAAGGCTTTCGTTAGAATGTTTGTTAGAGGATGCTTTGTAAACGGTGGTCATATAAACTAAGTCATTACGTTTTACTAAATAAATCCTCCTAGATATGTAGATTGTCCATGAAGAAGAAACTGCACAGTAAAGCAAGGCCTATAACTGATAGCCTCTGCCCTTATGTGTGATATGAGCGCTCGTTAGAGTCCATTGTTGTCCTCTGTCTGTGTTACCTATTCAACAGCCAGGGAGATTAAATCAGCCTGATAAGTAACAACAAAGGCCTTTAATTTTTTTCTGAAGAGAGAGATAAAGAGCAAATCTTATCACTAGCAGGTACTTTCTGGTGAAGTAGACTGCTGAGAGTCTGGCCCACCATCCCCAAGGTTTCCACACCACTTGCGAGTGCTACCTTGACAACACAACTAGAGAGTCGTCTTCAACATTGTTGATGGTGAGGTCAGGGAGGGTACAATCCAATACACCAGTCCAGAAAGCCCCAGTTTTTACCACAGTGAGTTACTGGAAACCATGTCATAAGGCAGACAGAAAGCATATGAAGTGAATTACATTTTATCAAATAAACAATGCTACACACCAGGTGAATGTCGTCCTACTGCTCAAGCATTAAATATCAGTGAAGTTCACACATATGATTAGATGATTTCTGAAAACAGGGATATGTGAATTTCTATTATAATTTAAAAATAGTAATGTCACATTCTAGATTTCATGAAATGAACCCAAATTAGAGGTCCTGTTGAATCTGAAGAGGACTGCAATGGATTATAAAGTGTGTAAGACATAAATTATATTTCTACTGTTTTGTTATATTTGATCCAAAACAGTCTGCTAATTTTAATAATGAGTAATTTTATTTCAACTTTATAACATAAAGTTTCATTGAACTCATCTAGAAAACTCGTCTCTTTAAGAATCTAAGGAAATGTGAGGTAAAATTTTGTATAGACATATTTTGTCTTTTATGAATGAATATTAAGTATATATTTTCAGAAACATTCCATGGATTTATTGTTTGAAGAGATATACTAGGGAATTGTGGGGCAGTCCACAGTAGGAAAATGGCAGGGATTGGCCCTGTACTTAAAGCCAGTCCAACAAATACTGACAAATTTCTCCCTTAGGTTTGGCAGTAGTTTATTTCAGACATTTGTTGTTTCAATTAGTGTGTCTCATTCCCCAAACAAATCACAACAGATGCCCTGCTAACTAAAATATTTCCATATTAAAATCTCATCTACTGTGACGCCTGGGTGCCTCAGACGGTTAAGTGTCTGCCTTTGGCGCAGGTCATGATCCCAGTGTCCTGGGATTGAACCTCACATCTGGCTTCCAGTTCTGTGGGGAGACTGCTTTTTCCTCTCCTTCTGCCTGCTGCTCCCCTGCTTGTACTCTCTCTCTGTCAAAAAATAAATAAAATTTTTAAGAATAATAAAATAAAATAAAAAAATAAAATAAAATCTCATCTACCAATGATCTAGCAGTTCTACTCCCAGATATAATTGCAAAAGAAGTGAGAACTTATATCTTGCAAAAATGTGTTCTTGAATGTTCATGTTAACATTATTAATAGTAGTCAGCAAGGAGAAAAAATTCAAATATGATGGTAAGTGGATACCAAAACGTGCTGTATCCATACAACAGAATGTTATTTGACCATAAAAAGGAATGAAGTCCTGATACATGCTACAGCGTGAGAAAACCTTGAAGACATTATGCTAAATGAAAGAAACCAGACACAAAGGACTGCGTGTTATATGATTCTACTGAGATGAAAAATTCACAATGGGAAAATCCATAGAGACAGAAAGTAGATTAGTGGTTGCCAGGGGCTGAGGACTGGCCTGGAAATGGAAGTGATGGCTTAGAGATGTGTAGTTACTTCTTCTGGAGTGATGAAAATGTTCTAAAATTTATTGGAGTGATGGTTGCACAAATGGTGGGTTCTGAATTGTACATTTTTAATGAGTGAATTTTATGGAATATGAATTATATCTCAGTAAAAACAATAACAAAACACTTCATCTCCCAGACTATTCCCCACCCCAAGAAGTGGTACCAAATCCTTTTAAATATTATATATTGTGATCTTAGGATCAAAAATATGGCTTTTGTAACAACATTCTTGGCACTCTGATTTGGGAGAGGGAAAATAGATGATATAGTCCCAGCTCACATAGATTTAAAATATTATTGAGGAGGTAAGTCTTTTTTTTTTTTTTTTAAGATTTTTATTTATTCATTTGACACACAGAGAGAGATCACAAGTAGGCAGAGAGGCAGGCAGAGAGAGAGAGGAGGAAGCAGGCTCCCCACTGAGCAGAGAGCCCGATGCGGGGCTTGATCCCAGGACCCTGAGATCATGACCTGAGCCGAAGGCAGAGGCTTAACCCACTGAGCCACCCAGGTGCCCCGAGGAGGTAAGTCTTATATCAAAGAACACTTAGGGGAATCCTGCTGGTTATCATCATTATGACTTGGGGGAGGGCCTGTTTTTGTTAGGTCAGAATTGTTTCTCTTCCATGTGATGTCCTTTTTGGCATGTTCATTCCACAAACATGAGTGTCTGCTACATTCAGAATACTGTGCTTATAAAGAAGGACCACTGTTTCATCTTCTGTCTCTTCTCAAAATGCCATGATCCAGCGGGATGAAGATTAGGAATGCTGAGACTGCCACCTTCGGAGGCATCATGGATGCTCCAAAGGGATCTGTCATGAGGCTCTGGGAGACCTTGACATAGTTGAGCATAACCGTTCATTGGTTCTATTGTTCTGATGAAGCCAATTATCTTTAAACTATAGTTTCCTTCTTCTGTAAAATGAGGAGACTGGATTCTCTCAGGTTCTTTCCAACTCAGTATCCTAGAAACATTGCGGAGGATGTTAATCTAGGTCATTTTAGAAAGCATTTTCCCCTTTGTACTGCTTTTAAGGAAAGAAAATGAATACATTTTGAAAGAGAAACTCATAGTTTGTTTCAAAAAAATGTACATTTGCCAGGGTTATATGAAACCCTAAAGTTTTATGGTCTGAGAGTTATTACCTTACCTCTTACATATGTGGAAGTACATCACCCATGTAGCCAAAAAGTGCAACTTCTCTCTACTCCCAGAAGGTGTTAGGATTATATCCTTTGCCTATTGTACTACATTTATTTACAATTTTAGGAAGAAGAACATTAATAATGAAACTTAAGTAATCACCCATAATGTTACTGGTTTCCATTTACCCCATTATTGAAGACTCATTCATTTATCTCTTGACATCTGTTGGCATTTGATCAAAACCCAAAAGATGCAAAAATGAGTCATGTCTTTGTGAGTCTTACTCTCTCTCTGTACCCTTTACCTTTATGGCTGTGAGTGAGAGAGAAGGTGTGTCATACCCAAACCCACTGATAGCCAGTAACGGAGGAAATGTAAGGGAACTCTACAAAGCCCAAGGCAAGAATAGATGTTTGTTGTGGTGACGAGCCTGGAAAATGAAAGTTTAATGTTGTTTTTCTCTGATAAGTATTTTGATCCTTCATTGTTATACTCCTTAGAGGAGGAAAAGCATGAAATAGAATTTTTCTTGGTACACATTCTCTGAGATAATGAGTTTCCAGGTGCTTTTGTGAATGTTGAATTTTGGAGCCACTGGGCAGAAATTATGGGCTAAATGTTTGTGTCCTTCAAAATTCGTATGGTGAAGTTATAAACCCCAATGTGATGACATTTGGGGGTGGGCCTTTGGGAAATAATTGGGTTTAAATTAGGCAAGGGTAGGACCTTCATGTTGGAACTGGTGCCCTGATAAGAAGAAAAAGATAGATCTTGCTCTCCATGTACATGCACGAAAGAAAGTCCGTGTGAGTGCACAGCAAGACGACTGCAATGCAGGAAGAAGGCCTTCACCGAGAGCTAAATCTGCTGGGGCCTTGATCTTTTACTTCCCAAACTCCAGAACTGTGAGAAATTCATGTCCATAGCTTAAACCACCCACCTACG